>OZ014455.1:14986963-15038547 GCA_963966035.1 Acleris laterana
TGCACACATCGCGGTCACACAACGCCCATGCAACCCGGGCTCGGCGGGATGCTTACACTAGAATACGCGCTGATAGCAAGCGGAGCAAATTGAAAGGACCCCTCCTTATAACGGTAGAACTATGAACGAAAGGGCAGACAACTACACTGCACTTACAAGTACACTGAAGCACTCGTACACTGAATTAATTAGTTTGAAAGATGTTCTTAAATTGATGAAGTGTATCTGAATATACTTGCAACATATTCATAACTACAATTAGCAATTTGTAATGTATGTAAACAAATTACTACATTACCTAGCGCAAATCTCTTTATTCGCGCTGGGTTTTGTGTTTTTTTTTCAAATACCTACGTATACCTATGGTACAAACTCCAATTCACATTAAACAAAGACTGTATCAATGACTATACAATAATTTTCACATAAAGACCTCTATCTATAAATTTCATGAAACAAATCAGTAGCCTGGCTATTTAAACACTCAACTACGTAATAAATTAAATGCAATATTAAATTAAAAACATAGTTACATTAAATTATACTACAGGGATTAATTTATAACCATTTGCGCAAAATACTTTTCAATAATTAATATTTTGTTAACAGAAAAGCTTAAATAAAAATAAAGTTTCAATTTTAATGCGGAAATCGTAAATAATGGGATGCCCGTACGATATCCCGCAGGATTTAAGATGTTCAGTCCCGCAAATACCGAGATTGAAGAGGCTGCGGATTGGAAACCCTATTCTAAAACGAACATCTACCTCTACATCAGCTGGCATATTGCCTTCTTCGACTTCAAAGTGGAACAATTGTTTTTATTTTGAAAGTAGTCTCTCCTTCAGACTATCAAAATGATTGCGATGTTCTACGTTAGGCATTAAAACTGCAGATTAGATGCTAAAATTGTATGGTAAGAGATCAATTACTGATTTGTTTGTTTATTTTTGCTAATGAAACTTACCCTTGCATGATGTTGGGCCCAGCCATGGGCATGTTGATGGGCGGGCCGCCCATCTGTCCGTTGTGTCCCTGGATCATGTTGATGGGCGCGGCGGCGGGCGGGCCCCACTGGCCGGCCTGTGGCGCGTCGCCTGGCGCGCCGCCCATGCCGCCGCCCATGCCTCCGCCGGACCCCAGCTTGCCGGAACCGTCGCGGGGCTCCGCGCGCTTGATCTCCACCTGTTTTACATTGCTTTTGAGTTTGGGGAATCTGGAGTATGGTCCCTAAATTTAATAATGCAAGAGGAGTCAAACCAGATTTTGAAATACACGTCAAAATATGTCCTATCATAACGCAGAAGACGAGCTTACAAAGTATTTTTGAACAACGTCCGTAACATACCCGCATTTTTTTTTGTTTTCATTTTGTTACATAGTAATTAACGATAAGTTTTTATGAACAATTATTGGCAACAGATCTTTTTTTTAATTTCTAAATATTTATGTTAATTCGATATGATGAGTCAAAATTGACACTTGTCGCAAATTTTGTAGATTTTATGTTCATTGGAACAAAAAATATATGCTTATTTGCTTGTTTGTGTCCCACAAACATCTGAACGAGCTGACGGCGAGGGTGGCCGAGGGCACTGCCTGGATGTGGACGTCAATCTTTAATTCCAACACTGCGAGAAAAACCTGGCTTATGTTGAGCTTAACGAAAGAAAATCAATTTAAAATAACATTATGTAAATAGAGGATTATTTACCACCAGAATATTTTTTCATATTTTATATCAATTACAAATAAGTGTTTCGATGACCACATGGGGTCATTTTACCTAGCAGCTAGACTAGGCAATTACTAAAAACGAAGTAGTTTCTTCAAATATTAAGCTTGACTTTTCTTATCTTGACATTACCACGACATAATCGCACGTTTAATCAAACAAAGAAATCTCTCTAAATAGAAATACATTCGAATTATAACCCTAACTTTTGAAAATAGAGTTTTATCTAAAACTGAATTTTGTTTTGAGTTAATTCTTTGTTTGATTAAACGTGCGAATATTCTGTGCAGATCTTCTAAATTTCCTACAAAGTGTACAGCTTATCAGAGATTCAAGTTAGAATATTGTAATCGAGCCAAATCGATTTTGATCCAACCAAAGACGAGTTTTTACTAACATCTCTAACAACCGATTTAACACTTAACACGAAAGAACACACAGACCGAATTACATCAGATTGGTTTACGTGATCATCAAAGTAAAAGTAGTCTTGCACATAAACTTGAAGGCTATAATTGCCATTAGTTAATTACTCGTTCGTTTATTCTTCTGCGTGATCATTTAACAATGATAGAAAAATAATAATAAGCTCAGTGAAGCCGTATCGCTAATTGCTGATTTGTCAAAACACGACACGAGGAATCAGCGATGCTCCTACTGCGGACCACTAATGCGCAACAGAAGTTAGATACTAGGGCGACATATCATGGAACCACAAGAGATACAACTCCTCACTGCCCAAAGCATCTGAAAATTCCTGGACGCAACGGGCCTTTGCGGCTGCCACGACTAAACTTGTAAACGCAGGGGTTGTAACAATATTGACATAATTATAGGGAACGTGTTGGATATTCCGGAATATTAGAGAACTCCTGCGAGAGTAGAGATAAACAAAGCTCTACGCTAATAAATCGTCGGCAAAGCCAAGCGCGCGGATTGCAGCAGCACTTATAAAATGTATATTCAATTACTCAACATTGAGATTTTTTATTTTATAGATAAATAATGAAATAAAGAATATGAATATACAGCTCTCTATAGTGAATGGATGAAATAAATAGACAATACTTCAGTATTTTATTTATATTCTTTCCAACCCTTACAATCGGCGACCCAGCGAGTATACAATCGTACATTACTGCAGAGGCCGTGAAGTATGGAATTGCTGGACGAGTTTGGAGTAGATGGCAGAGTCGTAGACTCGGCAAGTATGATTAGAGAAAGTGGCGATTGGTAGTATGCAATTGTTCCTTAGTCAGTTCAACGTTAGTAAGCCAATTTAAAAAGTTAGAGCACCGGACAATAATGATTTTTCTTAGGTTTTTCATACAATACTTAGGGCAGTAGGGAGCCATAAACAAGAAACTTCATGTCTTCATTTCGTGATATTAGCGCGTATATTTAAGAGCATATTTGTGAAAATGCATTTACAACTTTTGTACAGATCTAAATTTCCGTTTTGATTGCGCTCATGTCGGGTTCTTCTCTTTTATAAATGGTGGATTTCGTAAAGATTAAAGGAAAGAATACTCGTACTAGTTTCAACCTAGACAAGAGACTACCACTTTCATTAGGTGAAATTACTGAGCAATACTAGTTTTCATACCAAGAGGTATGTATATAACAAAAACTAAAGAAAAACAGGGCTATACATTAAATGCGCGTACTAAGTTACGCACAACCTTCTAGTCGGTGCATACGATTGCGGAGAAAACTCCATGCCATACAATAAGCACTTGGCACCTCTAGAAATCAAGCATATCCGTGAACAAGTAATAAAATCTTACATTTTATAACCGAAGGAAGAGTAGAATGACACGACAAGCAACAAAATATCTCTCCTGACCCCAAAATATGCTAATAAAAACATTATTACTATGAGTTCCATCATTATAAACGAAATTATGTAAAAGAGAAAAATATTAATACCTAACGGCATGGCATGGTAAGATTACAAGTTTACCTCCTTACAACTAGATTGAATTAGTTCAAAGTTAGCTAAGTGTATTTATTGCTCATTGAATAACCGTAATATTGCCTGCGTATTATTTGTGTATCTAAGGTAAAATAAAATGTATTTGCAACATACAAAACAATAGGATGAGTTGAGGTCAGGAGGTAAAGTTGGTCTCTTAACTTTATTACTTGAAGAAAATATTTAAATTGCTCAAGTTCCGGATCCGGCATTTGTCGAATATGCCACCTACAGATGAGGAAAGTACCGCCATATTTCTCTTCTCGTACGAGTCTGATCAAGTCAAAAGCAAAGTCCCTGGTTGATGATTGATATTTTATTTTTTCTTGTTTTTATTTGTATGCAATATCATAGATTGAAAATACACGACAATGCAGACCTGCGGACTCGGAGCTTATTTAGTACGGAAAAAAGACACCAAACGTTTTGTATTCTTCAAGTAACTACTGATTTACGTTCATAACGTGAACCCTGAAACATTGCACTCCCTGTTTATTATGTAATGACCTAATGACGTAACAATTGCATCTTCATTAAATCAAACGAGTTGTTAATAAACGTTACATCGGAAACCAGTAGCTGCTCGATTAAAGTCTACAATTGGGTCAATGTAGTGTGTTCCCTGTGACAGCCGTATTTTCATTTTAGTAACAAACTATAGTCACAACACAATCAAACTATAATATTATTAAAAGTGGTGAATATTAATTTCAATTACTGAACCTCAGGCACAAGATTTGTATCAATGTAATATTTCATCAATGTAGTATCATTATCATTATAGTAGATATTTATGAAAAGTTAAAGACTATCGAAAAAGGTAAGTTGCGAGTAGGGACCGGAACGGAAACCCCTTCATTTAATTAAGCCTATAGATAGGGAAACCCTATCTTTTGGCTACCCAATTGTCATGGTTTGGTTTCCGTATGATAGTGGTACCTTAATGTTAGGGTAACCTTTTCAAACTATTTGACCACTTCTATTGCGCTTACAGAAACCACTAGGGTTTCGGTAATTTTAATTATTTAACACCAAGCATTAACCCGGTAGTACATTATTAATCACCTCTCTCTTTTCACCTTCGACAGATTTCGTCTCACCATATCGCAGCTTGTGCCCACCTGTCGCTAGCCATTCACTTTAGGTAGTTAAATAATAAGTCGAACGTCTTACGCGTGGAGATTCAAATTTATTTGTTAAACCTTAACGCGGGAAACACATGATAGAGTTTTTGGTTTTGGTTAGTGCTAAGTCGAAAGGCTCGTATACCAGTCTATCAAACACCCGATCGAAACCCTCTTCTGGTCGCGAATGCAAGTGTGATATAACCAGGCTAATGGTATTAAGAAACTTAAGAGTGAGTAAGAATGTAATTAAAGTTCAAATTACCTGTTTCCCGTTGAGGTTGATGAAGTGCTCTTGGGTCACCCTCTCGACGGAGATCTCCTCCTCAAACGACAAGAATCCGAAGCCTATAACAAATGTACACACTTACAACTCCCTCTTTCGCATTACCTTCCAATCCTATTTATTGATAGGGACTTTCGTCACTAGTGACTGGATAAACGGGAGCTTATTTAGCCAGTTCCATGATGTCAATGCTGTCATGAAAGCGGACTTTGTTTAATTTAATAAATCTTTCGATGGATTGGCTGTATCACTCAAACACGTATTTAACTTTATTGATTATTACTTAAGAAAATACTTTCAAATCGACTAAAATCCTGTATTGATCTTTCTAGGCTTATTCAGCCTTATCCAGGATAACGGAAACATAGTTAAATAAGCTCTCAAATTAATTAGTACCAACACTTGATTTTATTTTGACATGCCATGACAATCAAAGTAAACATGTCGCAAATCTTGTAGATTTTATGTTTATAGAAACAAAAAATATATGCTAATTTGCTTGTTGGTGTCCCACAAACATCTGAACGAGCCGACGGCGAGGGTGGCCGGGGGCACTGCCTGGATGTGGATGGCCATCGTTTTCACTTCAAAATGAACATTTTATCTGCGGGCCTAATATGGTTGCGTTTATCACGTGACAAAATTTGGATAAAACATCCGTCACTTTCGTACATACATAAGTGACAGAAAGTGACAAATGTTTTATCCCCATTTTGTCACGCGATAAACGTAGCCATATTAGTGATACAGGAGAGTAATTGGGTCAATCAACTTTTCTTTGTAGCTCGTTGCCATGGTTACGTCTCCTGAGTCACTCTTTAAAACTGTGATTTCAAAGAATATAAGTCCACTAAAAATCAGTTTTATTGGCAATTCCAAACCCATTCTTTTATGGGCTTTCTCCTGAGTGTGCTAGAAGTATATATTATAGCATTTTTTCTAAGAAACTCTAACACTGTTGTCTCCTGGGTTACGGGACAGAATAACAACAACAAAAAGTTGATCCACCCAATTACAATAAATTGAATCACTCTTGACGCGGTATTATAAATTATCATGATAAGCGTGTGAATTGAACTGACATTTATATTTTTTTTTTTTGTTGTCCAGAAGCATGACGAGCTATGTAATGGAAGGAGATACATATTAGAAGCATTGTTATAATTTATTTCTTTGGCGACTTAACGATTGGACTAACCTCTAGACTTCTTCTTCTCCTGGTCATACATGATGACGACCTCCATGACCTTGCCGTAGCGGCCAAAGAACACACGCAAGTCGGTCTCCGTGATGTTGGAGGGCAGGCCGCCGAGGAACACCTTCGGGTAGCCGCCGCCGCGTTTGGGCTTCTGCAGTGTGCGGGGGTTGCACGGTTTCGGGTCGATGGTTCTGGTAAACAAGCCCGAGGGTCAGTTTTTGCCGGTGGTAAATCGTCAAATTCAAAAAATTTATTCAGTATTTAGCCACATTGGAGCTCTTAGACATGAAACACCAGTTATACCTATGTAGTAATCTACTAGCGCTTTGGAAAATACCAATAAGCAACCAAAGTGTTAAAATAAGCGCCGAAAGACCCTCGATCAGAAATTAACAGGACGAATGGGATCGGACCCTCAAGCAACCCAGGAACCCCAGGGGATTCGGAGCGATCTTATTGCACTTATTTTTCTACCAGAGATGCTTCCCCTAAAGTAGATAAATTACCCAAAATGTTTTCTTTTTACCGAAAATATCCTATTTCGAATATACCGTTCTATATTTGTCGGTAGCTTTGTGCACTAAGGCATGTAGAAACCTAAAGATATTAAATCAAATGGGGAAAAAAGCACAGGAAAACAACAAGTCTGAGGAAACCACTATTCTGGAAACTGAATTAATTCTGCTACTAAAATACAAATTTACCTAAGGATATTGATCTTCCATTATTAAATATTAGCGAAAAAATTTAACAGCGATATGATTTATGGCTTCTATTTCGCAATACGCAACTGTTCCTTATAAGGAATATAATAGATTAGATTTATTGCATAACTGTGTACATAGGTGTTAACATTACAGGCAAACGATTGTGACGCAAGTCAACAACCATACCCTTTTGATACACCAAAAGTAAGGGGACGGCAGGTGGTGGCTTTAACCCTGATAACCTCTGAGCAAAAGATAACAAAATAGGTAACTTCGAAAAATAGCGACGCATTTCATCATGTGAATTCGACACAGACATGGCACTGCAACTGGTCTACATAACGTCTCAAGCAAGACGGCAAGCGTTTTATAGATCTTGGTAGGGCAACTTTATAATGAAAATAATTTCTTTTTTTACCAGAGCTCAGTCAGAGCTCTTTGTACTTTGGTTGTTTAGCGACTCTAGAACTTGGTGAAAAGTAAAAAACACAAAAAATGTTTTTCGTGACTTATCTTTCGCCCGCGATCATTGCTGATAATTTCATCCATATCATAACAATTGTACAAAATACACCGTGTATTTGTATATTTAATGGCTACGGCATAAATCTTGAAGTTAATTAAGAATTCACGGGACCTCAAACAAATCGTAACTTTTTCCAACCTGAAGCTATTTCAAGAAAAATACCTGTACATTATTAAACTAAAATAACAATAGTGAAGAATGTTTCCGCATCAGAACTCACCGGGCATAACAAAGCGTTAGTAAATTTCACGCCACGCGATTATCACCGGAAAGATAAGTAAAGGACCGATAAAAAAATCACACCGTTTCGGTTACGATCCTAGGACAAAATAATGATTTTAGTGGAATTTTTCCATTACATAAAATTTAATAAATAATGTACAATAATACCTACTAATAATTACGATGTCTATCCCGCGACAGTAACATTAATTCTCTAAGAACATGTCTTTCGTGTCGGGGCATGGACTTTCGTTCGGAGCGAAATTACATCCAAATGTCTTTAGCTGTTTATGCTCTCCTAAAAGGTTAATAACTCTAGAATTCCAACTTTCGTATGTTTTACATTATAATGATTCTATCGGGTAGACATTAAATAAAATACGGATAGTGGAAAAAACGATTAACAGTACTCTTTTCTTTTTATATCATTAGCGCAATTCAATAGGTCTAGTCTTAACCTCGTAAATTCGAGAGAAAATATCTGCAAAAACTTTCACCTTTCACCAGACAACACTGCGAAATAAGTCGGTCATGTAGCCTTAGAACGTTCACTTACGTTTTTTGCACCACTATTGTCATAAAGGAAAGGTTATGCCGTTCATTACCCACTAGGATTTAAAAATGTCCAAAAGGGTACAAGTCTTGGATGTGCCTTTACTCTTCTGTTATACAAACTAAGTCAGAAAGTATCCGTTTTTTAGTAAAACCCGTGGGTCACAGTATTTATATACGATTGGACAAGGTAATTTCCCTATTAAGACTATTGTGACGAAACGTTTAAATCGTTTAACTGTAAAAAAAAAACAATATAAATGTAGGTCCATGCGATAACGTTTTTCGTATATCCACGATTTTTGAATACCACAGTTGTAGTTATTATAATACTATCTAGCTTAGTACGTTTTCGTTTACCTTTTTTAATTTGTTTCCTTCCAAGAAATATTTTTTTGTAACGGACGTGTTGTACAGACCTAGCTTTTGGTAATTTCTACATATCCAATAATAATCGTAAAAATCGGACTAGATTTAAGAGGAGTGAAAGAAAACGTTAATTGTTTAAGTTTGTTCTTTAGCTTTAAACTCTTCTCTTCTTTTTCTTCGAATTGACACAAAAAATCTTATCGATCTAAATGTTCTTTGACATTTAAACGTAAAACTTGGGAGGGCTGACTGCACAACCGAACCCTCCCAAGTACAGCTATTGATAAAAAAACCCTAAAATTAGTGACCGACCGAAACATGTTATTTTGCCGAAACCGAAACCGAAACCGAAGGTTCGGTTTCATTGTAGTTTCGGCCGAAACCGAAACCGAAACCGAACCTTTTTATATAAAAAAAAAAGTCCTTAAAAAGTCGAAAAAATGTTAGTAAGCCCGTTTTTTTCTAAAATTAATATCTCGCCGACCTATAATTACAGGTTTCTACTTTCAAAGATTTATCACAATGAAATTTCAGCACAGTTACAGAGGTTCTGTTTGAAAATTTAACTACCCTATAAAGTGAAAAAAATACATTATTTGTAACACAAGGTACGATGTTGTAAGTTTCGGCGCGGCCGAAGGGTTCGGCCGTTTTTGGCCGAAACCGAAACTCGGGCCGAAACTGGCCGAAACCGAAACCGAAACCGAAATTTCGGTCGGACACTACCTAAAATGTATTTAATGGCCACATTAAACCGGCAACAGCGGAACAACCGTAAAGCATTGGCTGACAGAAGTAAAAATAAAGACAGTAAATTTTAAAGGAACTTCACTTCAATTTGTTTCCGAGAGTCTTGAGAAAATAATAAGGTGTGTAAGAACAGTACTTTATGCCATATACCCTAATTCAAAAGGAGATAAACCGTAATTAAGTTCTTTGTATTCAGTTCAGTGCACGGTCAATAGCGCGTGAGTGTTTGGTAAATTCCCATCCCACTAGCAAATGTGGAATTCCCTCAAGAGATAACTGTATCGTATGATACGCCGCGTTTGCGTGGCATCGATACGTAGTTTGTCAGATTCGGAGAGTCAAGGGTAAACTTTATTTAATTTTAGAGAACCACGAATTGGGTCATTTAACGTGAACATGACACTAGACTATTTGTGATCAGTGTAAAAATAAAATACGCAGTGATTCAAAGAAGTTTTATTTAGTTCCCTTTAATAAAGCACTATGGAAACATTCAGTTAAAACACCAAAATAAAAAGTGGTATGTGCCTAGAACTAGCACCGCGAAGGGCGCTTTTAGATTATCTTAATTAAAGCTCAAATTGTGGACTGTAAAATAGTAAAAAAAATGCAATAGGATGAATTTTTTGTAACAAAAAAACTATACATACAAACTGGGTGGCACCAAACAGGTACAAAGACAAGTCGACATTATTTAAGACACTTGAGTAAATATTTTTTTAGGCTATTTCAGAATCAGCATACTGTATGTAATCAATGCTTCTAGGGGCACAACCTCACCATGTTAAAACTGCTCCAGAGACACTATTTTCTATAGCATAAGATAAGATAGGAAATATAAGAGAAGGGTTATGAGTTTAATAAAAATGCTTACCTGCCATCAAACTGATGCAGCACATCTGACAGCCACAAGCTCTTCGATCCGCGGGACGAATCCGCCAATCATCTAAATCCGCTCATTCCCGAAATACCAGAATTTTAAAATACCAGATTTTCAATATACTTGAATCTCAAAAAATAACATTTAAATTTCGTTGATTATGCTTACCTAATATTTCGAAGCTGGTGATTTGGGAATCTGGTAAAGAGAGTAGTCTGGTATTTTGAAATTGTGGTATTTTTGGAGTGAGCGTCTCTTAATCCTCGAATTGATGACCCTTGGTCACTTTCCAGGTGACCCATGTGCTAGTTTAAATATCCTTCATAAATTACGACTCTTACCTGCCATCCAGCTGATGCGGCCCATTCTGCAGCACCACATTGACGAGGGACGGCTCCGCGAAAGTGACGAAACCGAAGCCCCGCGAGCGCCCCGATTCGCTATTCTTCATCACGACGCAATCAATAACGTCCCCGTAACGCGAGAAGTAGCGCTGAAGATTCTCCTGCGACGTCTCCCATGATAGCCCTCCAACGAACAGTTTTCTGTACCAAAATATATTAAATTTACTTGATAAACTATCTGTATGTGTTAGATTCTGCTAAGTTAATAGTGACTTTCAGAAATAAATAAATGTAGTTATGTAAAATATTTTACTAGTTTGGTTTTATTAGTATTTTTGTATGTAAATAAAATTTCTACCAATGGCCATAACATTAGCTGTTTATCATTATATGCCTATCACTTCTATAGGTCTGTCTGTCTGTCCCTATGTATGCTTAGATCTTTAAAACTACGCAACGGACTTTGATGCGCTTTGCGTGATTTGAGAGAAAGGTTTTTATGTATAATAAATTATATTTTATGTACGGGTGGTACAGAAAAGGCGGGTCGCTATTTTCAAATAAGAGGCACCACAAACAGGTATTTTCCTACTGTTGTACAACATTATCTTTCAGGTCATTTAACCAAGCTGTCTTGCTAATAGTATTCTCAGAGATATGAATAATGAAAGAGGTTATAATAATCCTTGTTATTTGAACGAGCATGAATATAATTTGAATTTATTTACCAGAGTCAAGAGAGTTCACTTTATTTTACGTAATCTCCTTCAAACCTTATTCCTAAAACCACAACTACATACATACATACATTAAATCACGCCTGTTTCCCAGAGGGGTAGGCAGAGACCACTTCTTTCCACTTGCTACGATCTTGACAAATTTCTTTCGCTTCTTCCACATTCATACATCGAGTCATGCACGCACGTCGGTTTCGGGTACTTAAGATCCGGCCCTTTTCCAGTATTTCTCCGATTTGACTCGAAAAAGTACGCCTAGGGCGGCCCCTTCCGACCCGTCCACTCACTTTCGATCCGTATATCTCTTTCGTCAAACCACAACTAACTCGACTTATTACTTTGATGCCTAATATTTTTTTAACAGGATGTAGGTACTACCTCACCTTTAAAAAATATCTTGTAGTTTTAATCTGTATAAATTTAACAATATCATGAATTATTTATGTCTAAACAATTGTCTACCGACTTAAGCAGTCATATTTCAGATAAACTCGAATCTTTTAACTCATACAATTCAAGTTTACAGTGTACCTTGACCTTTGGTGTGAAAGTAGGTTAGGGATTTATCTGTTTACTGAGAATTTTAGGTATACTTGTGAGTTATTTATCAGCTTTGATATACCTATGTTCATAGGAAAAATACTATGCATATAATAGTACATTTTGATATTAGTGCGGAAAGTATGTCATTTCAAACGAGTCCCGAGGTGTCTTGACCCGAGCTGCAAGCGAGGGCCAAGACTCGGGACGAGTGAAAATGACAGTTCCGCTCGTATATCAAACGACATTTTTTAATACATCTGCGAAAAAATTACAATAAATGTATTTCACAATCGTCTAAATCGCTCATTTTTTCATAACAATATTTAATCGTTAGCTAAAAAGGCGGGATTTGGTTTTACTTTTAATTGACAGACTTTTTTCATAATGGCAATGGTTGTGACCATTCAGCCAAATCAAAGAAAAAAAAGAAACATAGTCATTTAATTACCTATATTATTTAAAAATCAAGAAGCACAAATACTCTATTAGCCAGTGGTAACGCATAAAGGTGGATTCACATTACACCGTGCTGGGCTGGGCCCGGCTTCGGCATGGTGTAACGTGAATCCACCTTAATACTCAACTATCCGATCATTCGTAATATTCATTCAGATTCAGCCATCTTGATGAGAGCTGTTTTTTTTAATATTACCTAGATAATTTGTGAGTGTATGTATTTATTTATGTAATTTTAATATTTAAAATTATATTACCTATATTTATAGTTTCAATGCTAAATGACATAATCAAAAATGATTGAACATGCAAACTCTTTGGTCGGATGCACGGCTTGGAAGTAGAAACAAAATTATATTTAAAAAAATTGGAAAAGTAAAACGCACTAGTGCGGAATATCGAACTTTCCGCACGATATACGGCTACGGAATGTACCCATTTTTGAGCAACTGTATTAAAAATGATATTAAAACCCTATTACTAAGTGACTGTTACTCTTTTTTTATTATTATTTGTAACCATATCCTTTCTAAGGTTGTCTGGAAGATGTTGTTTACCTGTATTATTTTTAATTGTGTTGGTCTCCATTTAATGTTTTTATTAGGTGTACAATTAAGTGTTTTGTATTGCAGTGTATTAGGGTTCTATAAGAAAATGGTAAAAAGGAACCCTTATGGTGGACTTTGGTGGCTATCTGTTCATCTGTCTGTCTGTATGTTACATCAGTTTTTCTTAGAAACTATAGAAGCTATCAACTTGAAATCTGGCAAAGTTGTATAACTTGCTTGCCCCCATCTGTTTATAGTAGAATGGCGGGTTAAAAAATAAAAGTGATTTGACTATAGCAAACGTGGTGTCATAAAAAAGAGCTAAGTCTGCATATTTCAAACCTATTTTTTTATAATTTTCCACGAGATACTTTTTGATTTATAGACAAAATTACTGTTTCCATTTTTGTACCAAAAAATCTAAAATTTCCTGATATAAGTACTTATATTTTAGGTGTAAAATAAAATGGAGTTTTCAAACTTTTGTTTTTGAAAAAATATCAAAATACTTTGAAAATCTGTATTAAAATTAAGGGTGGTCAAAATGGACCTTATCGCATAGGTAGGTTAAAAATATATAGCATCACCAGTTAAAAATATGCACAAGGTCAAATCAAGTTCGTATTACGGTAATTCATTTTAGGGATTCCAATACAAGAATATCCTAAATATGAAACCTAAAACATTTGTAAAATAAGTCAATATTATTATGTGAAAACAAATGAAATTAAGAGAGAGAGAAAGACAGTCAAGTGGTAAATTACCAAGTGAAACAGCATTGGTAATAACACCACATGGCTAAACAAAGTTCACATTATGATAAATTTAGAGGGAGGTTCTAAATTAAGAACATGCCTACCAAATGTGTAGTTTCTTGTCCATAAGGGTTACTGGGTTCTTGAAATATGTAGAAGTTTTCATTGCTGTAGTTACAATAACTGATCAAGTATCTTATTGATGTAAATGCATATTGCGTCAAAACAGCTGAAATAACAGGCCAATATATTTTTTCATACATAATATGTACAAATAAAAGTAACCGAAACCATGTTCCAAATATTACCTAGTAAATTTATACCATTTAACTTACAGAACAAATAATGTAAATCAAATTATCTGACCTCAATCCCTAATCATATAATTTTATCAATTTCAAAGGGTCAAAACTGATAAGGTTCATTAGGTAACATAATTATGTACTTGGAAATCAACCCAAAACACTATGTAGCAAAGTCAATAATATAATAAAAAACACATTGGAAGCAAAATCAATGAGTCATTTCATTTATAACAATAGCTGTTTTTCTAGGTATTTTAAATTCTGACTCTGAACTAAGATCATTGAGACAGCTTTGGTCATAGCTGATAATGTTACCTGAATTGGCATCATTCATTTACGAATACACAGTGTAAAGCAGTTGTAAGTATTCCAAATCCCAATTACTCAGTACTCAGTGAAAGTAACATTCACTTTAATGTCACAATAATGATATTAAGTAATTAAGACTCAGTTTTAATTACAAATCAATAATAGCTTTAGTATCGAATAAACCAAGGGATATTCGCGAGAACAACGGTGAATGATAGACAAACTAATTTCGCGGAGAAAAGTAAACACGAGTGGATGTATAGCAACGCGTCCGAGGAGGAAGTTTTCGAACGTACTTCGTAGGTTACCATATGTAAATGAATCAGCACGTTTTACCGCCCGCTTGTATCGGGCTCGAGCAACGCGGCACTTTGAGCGGCCGAGCTCTAATAACCTCGTTAACAAACGCTCACTGTGATTGGAACGATTCCTCGCAAAATTATGACGCTCTAAATGCCCTGACGCGAAATAAGCGATAAGAGAAAGCTGCGGATGCCCACATAAAGGTTAATATCATAAATTGCGACGTTCCCTAACCGGTAGCTTTATAAAATGGGATCTATTATATAAACGTCCGCAAGCATCCTTCACGTTGTAACAGGGTCGTACGGTCAATTTTTTTAGACGCAATGCTATGGGAAAGTGATAGCTGCCATGATCGCATACACGCAAGTCACACGGCGAGGCTTGGGGTCGGTGGCCACGAGCCGGTAGAAGGCTAATTGACCAAACGTGAACTTTATCCACATCTAGACATAACACAAATATCTTAACATAAAAATCGCGATCAAAACCAGACTTTCTGAAAACAGAAGCGTAATGGTAACGCTACCTCACAAGCCCCGCTGGCTATTAGTGAAATGCGACATACGAACCAAGCCAACATGCAGTTTGACCTATTATTGTTTGCATACCTCGGAGAGCCCTAGTTTTTAAGTGAAAATAATCATTATCAACTTACCCCTTCTCATCATCGTCCATGTCTGGATTCATACGCATAACTTACTACTAATTAAAAATAATGGTTGGCACCGGCAATACACCCCAACCACACAAGCACAGACCCACACGATTATGGCGGACCAACCATATCCGCTTTCTCAAAAAAGTCATGGAAAGAGGAAGTAGCCAGTCGAGCGACTGCCTAAATATTTATTTCATAAGTAGCATTTTCTGCCACAAATCAGTAAAACTTTGGTAAAATACTATAAGAAAAATGTTATATTCTTTTTTTATCCTAATAAATACTCTAAAAAAATGATAAAATATTCAAAAAGTATCTAAATGTTTGACAGTTTTGCATCATAAGCGATAGGTGGCAGTACCATGGTACAGTAATATGCCCAGTACAATTAAATCATAGTGTGGTCAGTTTTAAAAATGAATATCGTTATCATAATGCTATATTTCGTTAATAACGGTATATTTTTATAACGTTATGCTACATTGCAACGAAATTGAAATCAGATAAAACCAGAATAAGGTTATATTGACGTTATGAGCAGCGCCGGGTGTCAGACGAGAGTTTAAATGACGGAATGCCCTGAGTCAAATAATGAAAGGAATGGTGATTATTATGAATATTATGATGCATATTAGATGTGCAACAATCCAATAATGAAGTTTGCGCCGAGCGTACGCCGGACATACAGTGGTGCTCCCATTACTATTATTGTGTTTTCTAATAAACTAAAGTATTTTCTTAAAATCAGACGGTGTTTTTTTGTACCACAAATGAAAACACAACTTATAGGATATATCACATAGTTTAATAACAATTAATCTTTGTTACTATCAATCAACTTAGCAGAAATAAGTGGCCACCTTTTCCTGTTAATCTGAATAATATCCCATAAATTGTGTTTTTACTTGCGCAACAAAAAACATCGTCAGATTGCAAGAAAATTCTTTAGTTACTTAGAAAACACAATAATCGTAATGAGGCCGCCACTGGACGCTCGACATTTGCTCGGTGCAGTCTGAGGGCAATCGCGGTATTTTACGAACTAGTGAAGTTAAGTGCAGTAATTAAACAGTAATAAAGGTGATGTACAACGTAATTGTATCGTTAGCAAATATAATTATTATATACATATCAATATGAAGTTCATATCGGTATGATGAATACCGCTGTAGTAAAATAATAACCTGAGAGCTCGTAAATAACGATATAATTATAACGTTATCGTTAAACAGAACTATTTGAAGGTCTGTTAATAGGTACTGAAAATCGTTGCTTTGACTAGAAAATCCAAACGAAACACATCTGTATTACGTAGTGTTTTTTTATAAAATGGTAAAGAGCTCTATCATTCAATATTTTTAAGAAATTCTATACGAAATTTGACCCTAAGGACATCTAAAAAGATTACACTTGTTTGTTTCTACACCTTTTGGATAAGTACACTGGTCAATAAAAGTTTTTGTACATAGGTAATTATTATCCGGGTTTTCGGTGTTCATTTCATACAAAAAAAGTTAAAAAAAAATATTTATTTCAGAGTTTAGCATGCATTACTGGTACCGTAGAAATTGTAACTGGTAAATATTGAGAAAGAGTAAAATGATATGTAAAAACTAGTTCCACCAAAAACAAAAAAAAACAATTATTTAATAAACAGTTCCGATTCTTAATTATCTAGCAAATGCTTTAATAAATTGATTAAATGATATTTATCTTACCAATAATTTGTATACCACTTTGATCATAGAATAATCGCAAGTAGGAGGTGTTTGGGGAATAGTCATACTAAAATGACATCTTTCTTTTGATGTATTCTCAAATTGGCTGTAGCAAACATTTTCCAGTTTTTTATCTTTTTGAAGATAGCCTGACGACACATTATATTCGATTTGCTGAAAAGTTGTAATAAAAAAGGTGTTTAAGTACTTATTTTGTGTTTTATAAATACCTAAAATAAATAAAACCTTAGAAATTAAATACTTACCTGTAATAATGTAACACTAAGCTTAGATATTTTTACTTTCTGTTTATTACAAATCGTCGCTTCAAAATCAATAATTTGATTTGGAGAAAATCCGTTATACGACAGAAGTTCCATTGATATTTTTCCGGAATCCCAAAATATTTTATGCATTTCGGTGAAAGTGGGGACCTGAAATGGTTTAAATTATCTAAGTAAATAAACAAAATATTTTTAAAGAATCATTAAACGATTTGGACTGACAATAAATTCATACCAAAAAGTGATCCAAATGATTAAGATCCAAAGTTCTTAAAACTTTAAATGGAACGGAAGTTTTCCTTTTAAACATATATGCTGCTTTGCAGTACACTTTTATCTGGTAAGATACTTTACCAATTGAACTTCTGAATGTAGAAGGTAAATCCAGGGGTAGTGAAAAGTGAAAGGGGTATGTGTAAGTGCCTGGCGACATTTCTTTTCCTGCAATATCAAAAAACAGAGATTTTATGTAGGTACAGTGAGTTAGAATTAAAAAGCGAGAAACATTTTTACTATTAATAGGCGGCTGACGGATGCAAATAATGTCGAACGACATCCACAATATGAATATGACTAAGTATAGTGTAATATAATTTACAAAACGAGAGCTGAATGAAAAAAAAAGCATTTTATTGTTAAAGTCAATAAATCTTATTTTTTTCTATATTAGGTATTTGCAATCCATCCTTTTATAGTTCATTCTCCACTTATATGTATACCGAAAATTACCTCTCTACATCTATAGACGTACAAGCGAGGTACGGGCAGAGGGGGCAGCTGCCCTCTCCTAGAACAGAAGCTGCAGGAATGCTCACGAGCCGTTTTTGGTTTGCGCACGCCTGCCCCGCCCCCCCTCCCCCTTAACAAAATCCTAGCTACGCCCTTGCAGACGTAAGAGGGGCATCTTCGTCAAGTGATACTTCACCATTATTTGCAACTGTACCTACAGATTTATAACAAAAACTGTACTAGAAATTTATTATAAGTTATAAGTCTTATGCTTCCATTACCATATTGCATTCGTCAGCCGCCCTTTTATCATTTTATACCAATATCACGTGCCCCTGTCACTTAAGTCTGTCCCAATATATTTTTAAAAGACCAGTTCTAGGATCGGTCCGGTAAAATCCATTAAGTACAGTCGACGCCATAAATATGTTTACACTTTAGTACCTCGTCACTTTACCCGCTATGACAATTTCAAATGGCAGTTCAAACATGACTCTAAATAGACAAGGTACTAAAGTGTAAACATATTTATGGCGTCGACTGTACTACCTACATACAAATAAAGTAAAGTGTGTGAGTGGTTTATGAAACCCAACTCAAACTAGTAAAACCCATCTCACCTTCGCTCGAATAGTATCTACTTGAAATAATTAGCTGTTTAAAATGAGAAGGAGCTTTCCAATCATAAATTACATTAATTATATAACAAAATACGTACCTTGAAATTCTGTAAAAATATGAGATTTTACTTTAAGCACTACCCTTGTTTCGGAATATATTTTTATGTATGGGATCGTTGGCATGGGCCTGGTCCACGAAGCTTTAGAAATTCCAGTGACATCCAAGCCGAAATCTGGAAAAGATACGTGATTTTCAGCTTTTTTTTACAAAACAGAAAGAGTATTGAATGATGCTAAAATGTAATGATATTATATCTACGTTCTATTTTTCGTTTCTCCTGAAACTTTACAACTATAGTTCCAGTTACAATGTCACCGGCGCTAAAGCAACCTGTTGAACCACTATTTAAAATAATATTGCACGTCTCCCACGGCATTATAAACAATAATGCATGTAAATTTTTGTCGTGAATAACATTCCACACAAACACGCCTATCTATCGTTATATAAGTAGGTAGGTAATTTGAATTTATCTCAAATTATCTAAAGATTAATTTCGTGACGAAATAGATAGCATCGTTGAAAAAAAATCATAGCGCTAAAGTGCTTGGTATTATACTTCATTTTGGGGCTAAAGTCATAGTTATTTTAACAAAGTTTGCGCATTACCTATGTTTATTGCACTTTACGCCCTCGATTGTACCCACACATATTACAGAATGTACTTTCTATGTACTGTGTAAATATTACCAAACGAAAAAGTCGAGTGTATAAAATCATATTTTTAATTATTGCTCTCATATAATAAATTAACTTCTCTTATTATTTGATTATGATAAAGTATGGTGCTTAACATATTTTTTTCTTAGTGGCATATAAAAATCTGCAGTGCCACAAAGAAAAAAAAAGTTAATTTGACATTGACGTCTTGCGGATGGGCATTTCGCATTTTTCATCATGAAATTCATGAATATGTTGTAGCTTTAATGGTGTTTACGATGATTTACACCTTGAATTCCTCATCTTAGTTCAAAAACGAATCTGTCCTTTTTTCGACTTTAGGATTATATTGTCAGTTTGTGGGAGTGATGTGTTACTTACGTATGCGGGACTAGGTTATGTTATGTCCTCTGCCTTGTTGCGGTGAAAAGTAAGTTTGTTTTCTGCTTTAATATACGGATTTAGTCCTTGTTATTGCATTTTATACGTCTAAACCTTCTATTACCTCTCAAGTTATAAGTTTGGCTGGCGATGATACGAGTTTTTTTACCCGAATCAGTATTGACGCAGAATACTTACATATTACATCTAAAATTTTAGTCGTACGTGTGACGTTACTCTGGTTGCAGAGGTAATATGATGTTAATTACTTTACTTGTTGTTGTTGATGTTTGTAACCTTTTGTTGACCCCTGAGTAGAGGTGATCAATAAGTGGTTCTGCCATCATTGATTTTTCATGTGCACTGAGTTTTGATGTGCAATTGAACTTTATTAGGAAATTTCATAATCTAGAAATGTAATTTTAGTGCTTGTTGACTGCATATTAATTTGGATCTAGAACTATGTTTGCATAAATGGAATAACTACCTTGATAATAACATCTTAACAATACAAGAGTAGTAAGACTGTCTTCTCTTTTGTTCATGTAGTTAATGCACTTTCATGGTTTGATTGCTAAACACTATTATTATTTGAGTAAATTAACAAAATATATGTTAGTTTCTTTACATGTCAGTGTCAGTTATTGTTTATTTTTTCATTTATTAACTTCTAATGTATCTTGTGGATTTTTATCTTCTTTTACTGTCTGATGATTCATGATTGTATTATGGTTGTGCCTTCCAGGATGTCCCGTTTTGGTTTCAAGTATTGATCTTGTCTTTAATGTTATCTTTAAACATTGTAGTTAAGAGCCATGGACCCCAACATCTACGCATTGGTGTTGGACACTCTGAACCGGGCCACAAGCCAGGATGCAGACGTATTGAAACCAGCAGAAAAAAAGCTGCAAGAATGGGAAATAGAACCGGGGTTTTATTCTGTGTTGCTGGTAATTGAGTTGGTTTCTATATTTCTTTAACATAAATCCTACATGAATTACATCTGCTAAACTGCGTCCAAGAGGTGGCAATCGCATTGAAACAAAATTTTAAAATGGAAATAGCTAATACCATTTATTAAAAATTTGATTACTACATATTCCAAAAAAATTGTCAATGGGGACTAAGTCACAGGCAGAAACCCATAACAATTAATAATTCTACAAATCCTGTAATGTTTCTTGATACTAATAACTTTTTTTGGGGGTTTTGAGTCAGTTGTATTTATTATTCTACAAATTGGGACTGGCACCTGGGACTTATAACAATCGTATTAGCCCTAAGTAAGTTGGGTTAGGCCTTAAAATTATTTAAAAAAAGATGCTATTGAATTTGCATTTCAATTCTGCCCTTTGAGGTTTACTATTCCAGAACTTGTCATCCATTAATTCTATGAGCAATGTATCCTGCGTACAATACGATTGTAAAAATTATAAACTATTTATATTTCATAGGATGTCCTCTCCAATCATTCCATCAACATCAATGTCCGCTGGCTCGCGGTGATGTGCTTCAAAAATGGAGTAGACAGATACTGGAGACGCAATGCACCAAATTGTATAACAGATGAAGAGAAACAGAAATTAAGACAGGGCCTTCTTACTACCAGCATTCTCAGTGAGCCTGTTTCTCAAATAGCAACGCAGCAGGCTGTTCTCATTTCTAAGATAGCAAGGTAAGTGTTTACTTGACGGCCAGTGATTTATGTTAATTAACGTGAAGCTGAGGGTGCATCTAAAGAATTATCTGCTAAAACATGATGTTGGTTGATTTCTTTCTTTCTGTTTATTGGACCAATCACATTAAAAAAACACCGGCCAATTGTGAGTCTAACTCTCGAACGAAGGGTTCCATGCCATTATCTACACGACATTAGACAATATATTAATATAGAGCAAAAAACGGCAAAAAAAACACGTCTCTTGTAAGGGAGCCCCCCTTCAATATTTATTTTATTCTGTTTTTAGTATTTGTTGTTATAGCGGCAACGGAAATACATCATCTGTGAAAATTTCAACTGTCTAGCTATCACGGTTCATGAGATACAGCCTGGTGACAGACGGACAGTGGAGGCTTAGTAATAGGGTCCCGCTTTTACCCTTTGGGTACGGAACCCTAATGACGAGTTAGTTAAGGTTGTGTAAAAGGAGGGCAGGAGGGTGGAATTTTATAAGCAATCTATATCCATCTATAATAATGTATTTGTAATTATATATGTCTGTTTGCCATATTATAGTTCCCAAATATATGAGTGGGTTTACTTCACAAACTCAGATACGTCCTTGAAATTTGAAATACGAATTTAAAACCTAATTTGTTTGAAAAGAGACGTATTTTCCGTAGTCCTTTTGCATGGCCTTATCTGAGTTTGAAGTTAAGCGACTCATATAGACCTACTCAGACATTATTTTTAAACAAAGCTAGTTAGGCTGCGTTTCCACCAGAGCTGTGCGAGGCAGCGAAGCGGTGTTGGGAGGAAAAATCCACCAATAGGATAGTAAAACAAAACAATCCTATTGGTGGATTTTTATTTTTGCACAGCTCTGGTGGAAACGCAGCCTTCGATTGGGATAATTTTAAGCTAGGTGACATGAATATTGATTGGGCTGTTCAGGAGTTATTAGCTCAGAAAGTATGGTCACCATTGTATAAAATCGAGGGATTTATTGTCAAATAGTCATCCCATTACCACATTGGGTAATCAAAGTTGTCCCTCAGATGGGACTGTCCAACGAATTGGCCAAGCTTGGTCCCCGAGCTGCTGGGCGCGCTCAAGGCGCCGCAGCCGCTGGTCCAGCACCGCTCCCTGCTCATCTTCCATCACATCGTCAAGGCACTGGCTTCCAAGCGGCTGGCTGGGGATCGCAGGACATTCCAGGCAAGTGCGACCCACTACGAGCGCCCTGTCAAAGTGTAAAGGAAAAGTATTCTCTCAGGCCCTTTAAGAGTTTATCTTACCTATTGCCTCTCGATGCTCAATACTAGTACTCGCAACCTAACGTGGCGACCGCGCGGTTTTGACTAAACCGGTTCGGTTCGTCCTGTAGAGTTTGCTTGTGGTGGCTCGCGGTGCGTACGGTCATGTCACGAAAACATGCAAGCCGCGCGGTATAGCTTTGTGTGAAGACTAACTACTGTTTAGTCTGTGGCCCTGCTTTATGTTAATGCGTGACATAATATGACTACGCGAAAGATCACGACGTTGGACACGAGCACTTAATAATCTACGACGAGCTAGGAGACTCATCGGTGACGACTCACTCGCCAATACCAAGCTTCAAAATCGCTTGTCTTTCTGTATTTTACAAGGTGTATTATGGAGAGTGTGCCCAGGAGTTCCTGGGGCATGACCTCATCCCACCTTCCACTTTCTCAAATCGGTTTTGTAGACGCCGGGAGGGCTTCCATCGACATGTAGTAGAATACCCAATGGTTCGCACGCAACGGTTGGCTGCGTCATTTCTTATTCGCACTGCCAAGGAGTGGAACGCTCTCCCTGCGTATGTATTCCCGGAATAATAATATAACCTTGGTGGTTTCAAGACAAGAGTGAATGGGCATTTTCTGGGTAAGCGTGTACCACCTTCGACTTCGTCGTCATTTAACATCAGGGGCCCTAATATGGCTGCGTTTATCGCGTGACAAAGTTTGGATAAGACATCACCTCCTTCACCTTCTGACACGTAAATACTCGTAAGTAAGAGAGTGACGTATGCTTTATCCACATTTGACACGCGATAAAGACACGGCCATCCTAGGCCCGTATGTGAGACTGAGGTCAAACGCAAACCCATTATTGGTAAAAAATAAACTTAAAGTCGCTTCTAAATAATTAAGAAAAACAAAAAAATGCGACGTGCCCAGGGGGGCCTTGCTAGACGTAAGCTGACGATCTATCACGTCGACCGCTTATGTCGATTCCATTCATTTTGTCCGTTTTCGAAAACGCTAACCTTAGCGTTGTGTTGTGTATTTTGTTTATGCTCCTTGCGCAGCTTTTATATTTCAATAAAATAACACAAAGATGTGTTCATCTACATTTATAGGGCAACGAACTAGTTAAGTTGCATTTTCCGAAAGATGTAGTACAATGGAATTGACATAGGCGTTTGCGTGACGGCAAACGGAAACTTATAAGTACATTTTCTTTAAATTTCGCGTTTGACTCGACATACTGTTCCTTAATTTACCTTACCTTGAGTTGCACAAACGTTAATTGACTCCATGGCTTTAATTATCAAACAAATTTCAACAGGACCTAACAAACACCGTGTATTCATTCATCCTCAACCTCTGGCACGAGAACACCGAGTTGTTCCTCCGGCACATCCAAGAAGGAGCTGCCACAGACCTCATCACCGAACACCTGGAGAAGGCGCTGCTCTGCCTGAGGATACTGAGGAAACTGACCGTCTTTGGGTTTAAGAAGGCCCATGAGAGTCAGGATGCCGTAGCTTTTCTTAATGTCGTCTTTGATCGGGCAAAGACCAGTTTGGAATGCAGTAAGTTAAGCTTTTAACTTCTAAAAAGGAAGAGTTTCTAAGTTGCTGTATGTATGATTTTTTAAAACGTATGTGGTGTTTTGTAAACCTACTTCTCCGTCAATTGTGGACCGATTTTGACTTTTTTTTTTTGTTTAATGAAGGGATTCGTAAGGAATTGAGGCAACTCCTCAAATATTACAGGCATATAGCAATTTTAGTGTTTTCAGTAACAAATTCAGTATTTGCATTCAGAATGTGTTGGTGTAGTGGAACTGATGATGAAGATCACGTACAGATGGACAACGGAACTCCTCAACGGTTCCTATTTCGAGGGTGGCGATAAGATAGTTGAGCGACTATGACGAAGCACTTTTTTTTAAAATAGTCTTATAGTTTCTTATTAATTGAGAAGTGGGACAACAAAATATGATGAAATGTTAAAAAAAAAATACTACAAATATATGATGAAACGTTTAAAAAAATAAAAATCGCCTTCTAAAACCAAAAAAATAACTTTTCGGTTTATGTTTAAAAAAAAAAAGTTTAGTTCCCGATTCGCCGAATTCTTGTTTCGTCGGATTCTCGTTTCGCCGGAATTTCATATAAATGTGACAGTCAGAACTCTTAATCGTTCGCAAGAATCCGGCGAAACAAGAATCCGACGATACGAGAATCCGGCGAATCGGGAACTAACCAAAAAAACTGTTATGAGAGAAGTATGAGAGAGGTGTAAACAAACTAAACCAATCTGTGTTAAACAACCAATCATAACTGGTTTATCGAGCTTTGACATACCTGTGTAATGCTTCTATTGGCTGACACGTGGTTGTTTTGTTTACATTTATTTAAGTACCTAAACAAATGGAGTATAGCCATTGTCATAGTTTATTATTTCGTTTTAAAATATGATCTGTTCTTTTAAATCGCTATAGCCTAACCTTTTTTCAGGAAAACTCCTCAAAGGCCGCGGCATATATCCTCTGGAACTTTGCGAGAAATTCATAATTCATCTCACCAAAGTGGCATTGGGTGTGTTGGGCGCCCATCCTTTCTCCTACGTGCCCCTCATCAGAACCTCCCTCGAGTTTGCCATATACTACTGCTTCACTGAGCAGGGCATGACCCTCATCTACGAGCGGTTTACTATACAGTGCCTGAATATCGTGAAGGGTATACTGCAGTGTGTGGAGTATAAGCCGCCTAAGGGGATCGATCACGACAGGGAACCTTGTGAGTATATTATTTAATTTAATCATCATCATCATCATGTCAGCCGAAAGACGTCCACTGCTGGACATAGGCCTCCCCCAAGGCTCTCCACTCAGACCGGTCTTGTGCTTTTCGCATCCACTGCGTTCGTATTTAATTTATTAAAACATAATTCTTGAAAATATTGTATGTTTTTACATATTGCTTATGGTTCGAACACTAGGCGAGGCCTGTGGGGTTATTATGACCTATCTGTGCCATTCAATTTACGCTGAGAGAAAAGGACAGAGTTATGCTATATGCTATAGCTCCGTCCTTTACGCTCACCATAAAATGAACTGCATAGCTATGTCATAATAACCCCCCTGTCCTGTGAAATCTAAGGCATTTGTTGATAGGCCGAAATGATTTTTGGTCATCCTCAACCCCGCTAACTTCTGCCATACCGCGAGACGGTATCGCTTGGAGTTCATAAACTATAATAACGAAATAACAATTTGTACAGTTTTTAAATTATTTTTTATTAGGTATTGTAATTTACAAATATTGTTCAGTTGAAGGTTTTCCCGTAGCAAACAACTCTATTCTAACACTTGGCTGTATCATTATGCTACTGGCTATGCTGTATTATGTCCGGCATTCATTTTTGATCATATGATTGCTGAGCTAGAAAATTAGAAGAACAATATATCGTTAATTGAACACAAAACGGACACATTCCAAAATGAGTCAGTGTTGCATTATAAAATTAGAAGCTATTCGTATAAGATTTTTAATGCAAAAGCAAATTATTTTGGAATGCGTCCGTTTTGTATTCAATGAGCGATATGTTCACTACACAGTTACCTGCACATAATGCCTAATTTGAAAAGTACCATGCTTAAGCACACTTTAAAACACTACTAAAGTACAAACCTGAAACTTCTCGAACATTGCAGTGACAATCCAAGCACACGCGATCAAAATGGAGGTACTCGACTCGACTACCGTATGCCACATGTGTCGGCACCTCGTCACCCGCTACTTCTTGCTCAGCCCTGATGACTTGGCATTGTGGGACGCGGAGCCGGAAAGCTTCGCGACTGATGAAGCCGGAGAATCCTGGAAGTATAGCCTCCGGGTAAGTGGATTAGGGAACTGTGGAGTTGACGCCTTTATGTTTATGCGATCTTGGTACCTGCAAGGGAAAGTTTGTCAACATGCAAAGAAACAGGCAGATATTACGGGATTTCAAAAAGCGGTTCTTTAATAGCATTAAAGTTTTTACGTTCTGTTGTGTTTTTTTTTCATTCTTTCTCATTAATTCTTGTTCTAGATTCGCCACTCGTATCTCAATAATCTACAATATGTGACGGTTGCATTAATAACTATTTTGAGAACACCGTATTAAATTCCATACCATTATTAAAACTTTGAACCAATTTTATTTACAATTTCGTTGAAATCATTAGTGTTATCTTGTCTCTGTGACCTGTGACCTGTGACCTGTGACCTATAGTACAGCGTCTGCAAGGTCTTAGGGGGCGGTAAGGGCGCTGCAAAGGAGCATGTGTCGCTGGCGGCGCCGGCGCTTTCGAAAAACCCTAGAGGGAGCCAGGGTATTGATTGCATACGGGCGCAACATGGGCTAGAGCCGCTTCTACTTCCTAGTACCCTAGTAGTATATTGATTTTCTTTCACCAGCCATGCACGGAGGCAGTCTACATGGAGCTGTTCCATGAGTTCCGTACCTCGCTAGCCCCAGAACTAGTCCGACTACTTGCTTCTCTTCAACATAGCCCCGCCGACCCCAACGACTTGCCTGCCATTCTGAAGAAGGACGCTATCTACAACGCGGTCGGTCTCGCCGCGTTTGACTTGTATGACGATGTAAGTGCCTTGTGCTTATGGTGTCCTAGTACTTTCTCAGACGACAAGTTACGAAAACTATTATTTTCAGGTTGATTTCGACGAATGGTTTACGAACGTGTTGAGCCAAGAACTGAAAATAAAAGATGACAATTATAGGATAATAAGAAGACGAGTTTGCCAGTTAATAGGTAAGTCGTCCAGTTAAGTTGTGGTCATGCTCTGTGATTCCGCTATCTTAACCAAATTGGTAGTATCTCAGGTAAACATCCTGTAGCAATATCAACCTCATTCATTATTACTAATTGAAGAAAATTAAAACTACTGTGGTTATGGAATTTGATATACTGCTTATTTGCTTAGGAGGGCAGGATTGTGTTTTAAAAATATATTTGTCATTGGTCTTCGTGTCTTTCGAATTTAAAGTCTAATATAATTTCCATAGCCAGTGAAACGGTTTATATAAATAGTTATTATTTATTGATTAAATCAAGAAATTGCCCTTGTTCCCGTCCGTTTCTTTCTATATAATTCCCATCATGTCAGTACACATGAATTAGTATTCAATAAAAAGCCCATACATAACGTTAGTTGTTAAATTTCTATACCATCTTATAAGCATAACACGCTATTAAGTATGTATTTCGAAAACTTCGCAGGCAATTGGTGTGGTGTCCGCGCCTCCCAGGCCCTCCGACCAGCGATGTACGCTGCTTTGCTAGAGCCCCTCGCTCGTTCGCAAGAGGACCCCGCCGTCAAACTGTCCGCGGCTGAAGCGCTTCGCAGCACTATTGACGACTTCAACTTCGACGTGGAACAGTTCGCGCCGTTTGCTCCGCATGTGCTCGCTGCGCTTTATGAACTCCTGGTAAGTTATGAGTGGATTATCGCTGACTTTATCCCTTTAGATTCTCCTGTTTAACTAACTCCTGTTCCAGTCCCGGAGAAGTCCTAGTAAGTGATGAGATAGACTGTGTTTGTCCGGTTGCTTCATATTTTACTCTGTGATTTATGTACTCCTGGTAAAATAATGAAGATTCTGGTTGAGATGCCTCTTACGCCAGACTAAACTTTAAGCGTTTAGGTTCACTTCGTCCACATTCCCATTTCGTTCACATTCCTACTTCGTCAGCAATCCCATTTCGTCCACAATCAATTCCCAACTCGTCCACTTCCTATGTTGTCAACATTCCCATTTCGTTTATAGTCCCATTTTGTTCACATTCCCACTTCGTCCGCGTATTATTTTTGTTTTTATTCTACCTCTGATTTCACTTTACGCGTGTTAGTTAAGTTAGGAATGTTGACGAAGTGGTATTGTGGTTGAAGTGGGAATATGGACGAAATGGGAATGTGGACGAAGTGGGATTGTGGACGAAGTGGGAATATGGATGAAATGGGAATGTTGACGAAGTGGGATTGTGGACGAAGTAAGAATGTGAACGAAATGGGAATGAGGACGAAGCGAACCTAAATGACTTTAAGTAATAGAAAACATTTCTAATATGTCTTCCCACAAGCATCTCAGGCAAAATTACTTTGTTAATACGGTGTTTAATTTTTCCGCCTAATAATGACTGAATAAGATAAACGCCTTGATGATAGCTCATATAAAAAAGTATAGGAGAGCGAAGAAATACGAAGCTTTGACTAAGATATTAATAATGAATCGCCAGGTGGAATCCGAGGAGTGTGATACCAAGATGCACGTTCTCCACGTGGTCTCGTACGTGATGGAGCGCTGCGGCTGCATCGTGGCCCGCGGCGGCGGCGCGGACGCGCTGTTCTCGTACCTGCCGCAGCTGTGGCACCACGCCGCCAAGCACGACATGCTGCGCGCCGCCGCGCTCGCGGCCGTGGTCAACCTGCTCAAGGTATATGCTGCCCTGGTACTTTAGGCTAACTATAATTAAGAGTAGATCTTTTCCGTCCCTTTAAGAGTTTATTTAACCTATTAGCGCTCTTGCAAAGATCGCTCATTCCCAAAATACCAGTATTTCAAAATCCCAACATACTCTTTTTACCAGGTTCTCAAAAAACCAGATTCGAAATGTTGGGTAAAGATAAATAAAGTAAAGAAAAATAATAAATTATATGTTTAGTTTTGGGATTCCGATATATTACAATCAGGTATTTTAAAATACTGGTATTTCGGGAATGAGCGGCTATGATTGCGTCGATGCGGGTTGCAACCAAACGCGGTTTTTCGTTTTGTTGAGTTTGCGGCGCCATACCATAACAGTTCAAATACGATTTGGATTTTACCACCTAGAATATAGGCGCGTTGATATAAATTAATCTTTTGATAAAAAAAAATTCTTAGTAGCAGAATTTCGCTTTCGGAGCTCCTATTTCTGAGTGCTTTGGCCCTTCGGGCTGGTGCAAAACTAATATAAACCTAAATCAGTTTACCTTTTTGCAAGTTCGAAAAATTTAATATTGAAAGCGGAAAATATACGACTGGAATATATGAAGATTGGAATAAAATGCAAATAGAGAATTTGCAATTTTTTCAACAATCCTTATAGCTGTATGGTGTCCTGGTGCTATAATCATACTTTTGACGAAATCAGAGTGAACAGTGATCACCACAATCAATCAGATCAATAGATGATCTTGCCTTCATGACATCCTGGTACTTAACTTAACTAATAGCGGGTAATCTGTTACTGATCTCATGCTTCATTCATCGTCACTTAAGCCTACAGCAGTTGATGGTTGCCTCAAGATGGCTGAACGCAGTTCAGTTCTTTTTAACCATCTGCAACTGAGGTGACTTTTTTAAAAATCGCCGAATGATACTACGATCTACTTAAAAAGGTTTGTTCCGGGTTCCTAGTCATCTTACCATACTATAAGCTCTATTCCTCCCCCAGGCCCTAGGCGAGTGCGCGCCCAACGTCCGCCCCTGGATCCTCGGGGTCGTGAACGAGTCCACGCGCCTCTCGGAGCCGGCCCACGTGTACCTGCTGGAAGACGCGCTGGACCTCTGGCTGGCGATCCTCGAGACCTCGCACTCGGCCGACGCGGCCACGCTGCAGCTGGCTGACAACTTGTGCCCTATTCTTGGTGAGATATGGTGATATATTTGTATTATTATATGAGCATGCAATGGTTAGGTCTATTCTTGGGAATCAAGCAAGGACAAGTGAAAAACTACATTTAATCGAACCATGCATTGTCCCCGAAAAAGGCATGCACACATTGTTTTAAGTCACAAACTCACTGAGATCGGACACGGTTTTTTTTTTAAATGTATCATACTAACACAGGTCAAAGCTCAGTTGTAAGTTTCTCGGCTCCCTTTGTTTTCTCATAACCTTTGTTATCCTAATTTCACTTGCCATAATGTTTGTGGTTATAATAATCGTTTATCCTAATGATTACTTGACGTAATGTTTATCGACCTATTTTATCTTGACATAATGTTTTTGTTCCTAATAATCGCTTGTCCTAATGATTAACTTGGGATTTTTAACTTTTACCATAACGTTTGTAATCCTAATTTCACTTGCCATAACGTTCTTACTCGTAATAATCATTTGTCCTACTGATAACATAACAATGTGTACTAATGTTTTCGTAGGCTTCCTTATAGTGTGGTTTTAGCATCCTGCACATTACATAAATTGAAGTAATAATAATAAAAGCTTACGATATGCGACTGCTCCGGCACTGCGGGAAGTGCATTACCTGCGCCCTTGCGTACCAAAACCCCGACACCGGTGCTCGCCACCGCAGCTTCGGCTTTTTATCAACACTCTAGGGGTCGTATTAATAAACTAATCTCAACTCTAATGCTCGTCTCGAGATGCGTCAAAAATGACAGTGTTCTATGGTTTGACGTTTACTTTGACGTATCTTGTGACGGGCCTCTCAGGTGTAGGGCAGGTATAGGACCACGTGGAATCCGGGGTTTTCAGATTCTGTTCTGTTAGGACAATCGATATTATAATTAAGCGCAATCTTACTAATAATAAGTTAGTGTCGTTTACCTTTATGACATGCAAATTTAGGACTTAATTTATTAGGTGTCACGTGTTTAATACCTAACAAAATTAGGACATTAGAAATGATGGCGACTACAATTATGACTAAAATGGTTTAGGACTATCCATGTATTATGTGAATTACGCATTATGGGTACTTATGGGTACTTGGGTATTATGGGGTTTTTGCGGGTGGTAGGACCTTGTGCAGGGTCTGTCCGGATCGCTACCACCGTCTTATCCATTAACCTACCGCCAAACAGCAGTGTTCGCATTGTTGTGATCCGGTGAAATAACTAGCGTAGAGGTATCCCATCTTAGTCCTCAGGGTTGGCAACGCATTTGCAGTCTTAGGATTGCTCTGCAGTCTTGTGAATGCGAATGTCTATGGGTCACAGTTTCCACTTACCATCAGGTGGCCTGTGTGCTCGTTTGTCATCTCTATGCCATAAAAAAAAAACTGAACATTTTAGTTAACATCCATTATGACAAAAGTGTTATGGTAAATGACTTTAGGACAAACGATACTATGGCAAAACATGGAACCCCTTTTTAGTATCGCACAGCCTCCGTTCACAGTGCGTTTGCGTCTTCGTTGCTGTTCTAAACTGAGGCGAGTTCCAAAAGTTCGCGGCGTGAAATGTTTATCTGTTCAATAAAACAGATTTTTTTTTCTTTTTAATATATTTATCATTAAGTTCTATACATTTTTTAGATTTAGAAATTTATTTCTCTAAACGGGTAAAAAAAATATCTTGCCCCTCAAAATTTATCGAAATTGCCTCCTTCACTTCTTCATCGCCACTATATTTTTTCTCTCTTAGTTTTGTTTAATTTGGGCACATATAATCGCTGGGAGCCAGGTCCGGGCTGTAGGGCGGCTGAACCAGCGATTCGGAACCACACCTGTGAATAGCAGCGGTCGCGACATTGCCCTTGTCTACCGGTGCAGTGTCGTGCAGGAACAATACACCTTTTCTCAGCATTCCTCGCCTTTTCTCCTTTATGGCTTCTCGCAGTTTTTCCAACAACATTGCGTAGTAAGCTCCGGTTATATTGACACCCTTCTCCTTGTGTAATCAATCATCAAAACCCCTCTGGAATCCATAAAGGTTTTATATAATTTCATCCCCTTCTGCTTCATTCCGCGAACTTTTGAACCTCCCCGTAAAGGTAAAGGACGATTGTGGAGCGGGTGTGTAATGATTGGTATAAAAATAATTTCGTTTGATATAATAACATTTGATATAATTACAAAGGAGATATTTTATAAAATAAACGATTTGTATAATATCAGAATATCTATTTTTATTTACTATAATTATCATTTGGCATATCATTTTTTTATTATAAACATCATTTGATATAAAAATCGTATTGTATTATTTACCTAACCTAAACTACTTTTCTGGTAGCACTTAGTTTTGAGCACGTGCAAGTGGTTGAAGAGCGAGACGACGAAGCCCCGCTTCCGCGGGGCTTCTATTACCGCTCTGTGGAGTCACATGACTCACAAGGTAAGTAACGAACCTACCCAAGTGTTGTACGAGTTAGTAGACAGTTTTATTTAAGGCTTCGCCCTCGGAGCCCCCTTTGCCCTTTTGCCTAAGTTAATTTTCTGGGTTAGTAAATGTATTATTATATCTCATACATTTTATCAAAAATGCTTATTTCAACTGGACTTTAAATGAAATTAACTTTATATCACAAGTTGAATATAGTAAATATGCATTATACTTAGTTTAAAGTATGTTGTACAAAATATTTAAAGATCATCATTATATAAATTAAAATTATATCATATTTAAATATATTAAATGTTGTTATATGATTCAATAATTATATCAAATGAGCGTTATAGCGACTGATATTATATGAAATATTTTTGTATCGATTTTTGCGCACCCTTTTGGAGCTCGTGCCCATAAAAAATCAAAACCCGAAATTTCGCAAAAAAGGGACTTTTTGCTGGGGTTAAAAAAAATGCGGTTTTTCCCTTTATCCTCTATAAATTTTTCAGTAGGCTTATTCACTGTCATTCAGTGATCGGAATAGGTGCCCGTTTGCCTAAAGATGTATCTTGTGGTGGGGCCGAATAAAATCACGGATGGGGAAAAACGCGATTGGAAAAATTGCTACCTACGCGGAATTATCGAGTTTTGACAACAGCAATACACTCCTGTTGTCAAATTAACCATCCAACTATCTATTTGTTGTATTTATTTTTTTGGTGTGTCCTTTTTTGTTTTGTTTTAGATATTTTATTAGTTCTTTAAGTCAGGATCCCTCTGAAAACCAGCGCCGCGGCTTGCTGCGGAACAAAGCTGAGAGGGGCCCTTTTCAACGGCATGTTAAATGTTTTTTGTTTTAGTCATCTGCTTTGTTTTTCAAATATGTTGTTGCGTTGAATAAATGATTGTTATTCTATTATATTTTATTCTATTTCAGAACAATCCTCCGAACACCTCCGCATAATAGTGTACATAATGCAAGCTTATACGCTCCTATGCCCTGAGGAGTTCCTCCTCGGAGCTGGAGGGAAATGCATGGCGCACCTCGAAGACATGCTCTCGGACATGCGCACGGAGGGCATTCTGACCGTGCTCAAGATGGCCGAAGTCTGCATTAGTGTGTCGTTTCCTGACAGGAACACGTATTTGGGGGTGAAGGTTATATGGCCTATCCTGCTTAGGGTGATACAGTAAGTAGTGTTTTATTTTGTCGGAGTATGTTTAGGTTTATCTTCACTAATATTATAAAGAGGAAAGATTTGTATGTTTAAAATGAAAAATCGGAAAACTATTAGACTGATTTCAAAAAATTTTTCACCAAATAATGCTATATTATGCTACGTTTTATATTTTTGCGCGGACAGAGTTGTGGGTAACAGCTAGTCATAGTATGAATAGAAAAGTAGGTCGTCTTCGGACCTTTATCCGTTGCCAATATTTGAAATGTACGTAAAGATGGTTTTGCGCCACGCAATTAAGACTGGTGCGAGCAAACGCCGAGCGTCCAGTGGCGCCCTCATTACTTTTTATTGTATTTTCTATTGAACTAAAGAATTCCCTTGCAATCAGACGATACGTTTTTGTAGCGCAAGTAAACACAATTTATGGGATACGTGACACACTTTAATAACAATTAGCCTTTGAGTAGTCAGCTTAACGGAAAAAGGTGGCCACTTTTTTCCGTTAAGTTGATAACTTCAAGGTGAATTGTTATGAAACTATGTGATATATCCTATAAGTTGTGTTTTCATTTGTAGTACAAAAACCTACCGACCAATTTCAAGAAAATACTTTAGTTTATTAGAAAACACAATAATACTAATGAGGGCGCCACTGTACATCCGGCGTACGCTCGGCGTAGTCTTCAGCGCGGTGACGGCACGGTGATGGTCTTATTCTATTCAGCGCAAAAAATTACATGGAATTGGCACTTTACTCGCTTAGTAAAATTTCCCCCCTTCCCATACCTACCCCAACGGGGGTAGGACTTGGTAGGACACGGCAGATTCTCATTTCTAATGCCAAAATTAAGTTATAAACAAAGTTTCATTGATTATTTGCCACTAAACTGTCATATTTAGTCTTACTTTACCTGTATTATTTCATTATATCCTTTCAGCTGGTTGGATCTAGATGACCTTCCTATGGTCTTGTCAGTGGAACTCTGTCTCCTGTCCCGAGTGATCCTGCTGTCCAGCGAACTGTTCTACAAGCTGGTGGAAGAGGCGGCTGCCACCATGCCGGAGTACGAAGGGGACCCGGCCAAGGTCCTCAACAAGGTGCTTCACGTGTGGACCGAGAAGATGAACTTTGTGACGCAAGTGGAAAGGTGGAAGGTTGCAGGTGAGTTTTGGAGACTAGGTTCAATGATGTTAAAATATTCCATGAGCTATGTTTACTTTACCAGTTTGTTGTCTATGTCAGTCAGCTTTCGATTCGCTCTTATACGCTCTAATGCATTTATCGAATTTATCTGAACCCGAATAACTCTATCATGACCGCTCTTAGAGTTAGTTAGTCATTCCTTGTTGACGAAGCGTTTTTCAGCTCAGGTTAACTTTTTCGATATTCTCATTTCGTCCACATTCTCATCTCGGCCACATTCCCGACTCATCCTCATACTAATCCCAAATTGTCCACTTCTATCTCATCCATATTCCTAACTTATACTCATACCCAACTCGCCCGCGTTCACAATTAGTCCACATTCCAAACACGTCCTCATTTTTAACTCGTCTGAAACCTAACCTAACGTAGGGCTGTTCGGTATCAATTCGGTACCTCGGTTGTTCACTAGTTGTTGGGAATGTGAACGATATGGGAATATGGACGAGATGGGAATGTGGACGAGATGGGAATGTAAACGAAATAGAAATGTGGACGAGATGGGAATGTGGACGAGATGAAAATGTGAACAAAATGGGAATATGGACAAAAATGGAGATGGGAATGAGGATGAAACGGGAATGAGAACGAAATGGGATTGTGGACGAGATGGAAGTATGGACAAAGTGAACCTGAGCGGATTTTTCATACACAAATTTGAAAGGTATGGCAGTATGTGCTCTAGCACTTTACATTTGCTTGACTCAAATATTATTATTATGCTGCCGGTTTTCTCCTAAAAACTAAAGTTTACTTAGTTTATATAAACTTGTGCAAAATAACGTGTAGAAAATTTCGGTAACGGCGACGTCCACTGCAAAAAAACTATTGTGGTGACTCTTCTGAAGCGATGGTTACGTTACTTCACAGAAGATGTAGCCTAGATCCATTGTAATATTAGCAAGGAAATGATTTCCGTGTACAAAGTGAGGAATCGCTAGGTACCAGGGCATTATGAGCCTACAACAGGTTATGATGTTTTATATCTTGTTCCCAGGGCTAGGTCTGGCGGCGCTTTTGACCACGCAAAACGCGGTGGTGCTGGCGCGTTTCCCCGCGTTCTTACTGAACCTGGCCGAGGTTCTGAATGACGTCATGAAGACTGATGACCACGGACACCATCAAGAGTAAGATCTGATCATACTAATTACAGGATCAACGTGATTTTAGCACTGTAGCAGATCTTAAGCGAGATGCTCGTATCAAAACGCTTTAAAGATGACATTTTTTTTGTCAGTGCATCTTTTAGAGATTTATATTTCAAAAATAAAAAAATATTCTTATTTTTAAATAAAAAATAATCTGTTTCTTTCTTACGCGAAAACAAATACATTATTAATTTCACTTAACTAACTAACTAGCCTAGGTCACGTTATGGTGTACATGGCTGGTTTTAGTGTCACGCGGACCGTCAGTACGGATCGCTCCGCACAGACCGATCCCATACAGATAATGACGGTCGTCCGTGTGGACCCGTCCACATTACTCTAAACTGCTCCCTCAGCTTAATACAGATCGGTCGCTCCGCGCTGATGTCGTTTTAATATCGTCCTGACCGTCACGGTATACAGACGCGCGCAATGCATCCAATGTGGACTCGTGTCAACATTGCGAAATTCACGACTCGCCTTGATTGTACTGCGCTGAAGTTACTAAAACGCTCACTGCAGGCGGAGGCGCGAGAGCAGCGGTCCGCGCGGATAGCTCCGCGGCACGGGGACCCGACCGCATTGCTCTAAAACGCTACCTAAGCTTAATACAGATCGGTCTGTGCGGAGCGATCCGTACTGACGGTCCGCGTGACACTAAAACCAGGCTAATTGACAACATAACAAAAAAAAAAAAGCATTATTGTTTTTTCGCGTTTATGATACTTAGCTGGTTAAAAATTAGACTACCCGTGTTTCTCGGGTTTTCTTTATTTAACTTAAATTCGTCGTTAATAATTTATTCAAAAAATAGTCTTTAAAAAGACCGTATATACAAAGTTAGGAATGCTAATGTCGTGATCTTAGCATGATATAAAAAAAAAATTGAAACCGACTGTCATGTCATGTCACTTGCCAGCCATTCTTGTCAAGCATTCGTTGCCTTTCGTTCACGAGTTTGTTATTTTGCGTTTACTGCTATGCATCTGCTTTGAGTTTCTTTCTACATAATGAGGACCGGAAGAAACCAAGATCCTTTTATAATTGGTTTTGTCTCAAGTTGCAAAAACGCGGCATCAATAGAAAAAGAAAAGCACTTTTTTCATATTCCTCGTGCATGTAGATTGGAATGGTGTTCGATCCTAAATAAAAAGGTTCCGAAAAGTGCAATTTATATTTGTGAAGATCATTCATTCGTCGACTTTGGGCAGATTACGGCTATTTATCCGCTTTTACAAATCCTTAAGTCACTAACATTTTAAATATCAAATTACGAGAATCCGTCAGACAGACAGATATAAATTGGAAAATGACATGAGAGTTGTATATTTTTTTCAATTCCTATGGTAATAAATGGACTAAGGGCACTATAAGTGTATTCCTAACATTCACAATTCAACTATTTTTACTGTTTTTATTAAATATAAAAAAAACTACTGCATAAAAAATCCAAAAATATTTTTACTGTAATCAGCAGTGTAAAATCTACAAATGGTATTTTTATTTTACTACCTTAGCACATGTAGACGACACGCCGAACCGCACCTGGAAAAAAGAACTTAAAAATACATTAGTATAAATATAATAAAAAATAGTTTATAAATATTAAAAAGTGTAGGTACTTACCTGATAGATTCCCGCTGTCTGTATGTGTGAATAAAAGCTACCTGTACGAGCGCGTGCATATGTGTGTGACGCGCCGTTCAATGTCAAATCAGTCGCCCTTCAGACGTTTAACGTTGCACGCATGTCCACGCGCCCTAAGCACTTCGATATAATCTTCAAAAAGCTGTTTTACTTACGTCCTTATCAATCCGGTACCCGCATACATCATCTACAAATTGGTCCATCGAACCCGATCAATAAGGAACGCATCCCAAAGCAGCCACGGAAATGTTCAGCACACCACCACCGCGCACAAATGTACAAACGCGCCGAGCTAAAGAAAGAGAGTTGAAACTTGCCGCCAATGAAGCAAACGAAGTACAATCTTGCAAGACATGCCCGCCCATAGGAGGGGATTCAAAGAAAAATATCGGCATCAAGGATAATGCCATCCAAGGTGGAAGTCTAAAAATAGAATTTGGTGACATCGCATCCAAATCCTCAAAGAAGTCGTCGCAAAAATCGTCACTTTTGGCACGTAAGAGGCAACTAGAATTAGACGCCGCCGAAGCCAAAGCCGTGATCGAAAAAGACCTAATCGAAAAAAGGTTAGCCGCTGAACTCGCGGCCCTCGACGATGAGTCATCACAGAAGTCCCGCTGTACGGATCAAGGTTCGATTAAAACTTCTTTAAAAGTGGAGCAATGGCTTGAGAAGAGCCACCAGGACCTGCAGGCCTCACGCGCTGCTGACGTCACCCCGACGCCGGCCGCCGCCGGGCCCGTCCCGCGCGACCTCGACCATTTAGCGAGAGCTATCGAGAATCTAGCAATCTCCACACAAAGCTCAAATAAACATTTCTTATCGAGATTAGCAACGCCTAAAGACTTACCATTATTTACCGGTGAATCACTTGAGTGGATGCAGTTTAAAAAAGTTTTTGAAGAATCTACGAAGCTATGTAAATATAATGAGAGTGAAAACATCGCTAGACTGAGCAAATGTCTTCGCGGCGACGCAAGAGAAGCAGTCTCGTCGCTGCTCGTCACTGACACTTCACCAAAGGCCATTATAAGTGCTCTAGAGTTACAATTCGGGAGACCGGAGATAATTATATACAAAATAGCATCACAATTCAAAAAACTGCAACCTTTACCGCAAACCTATCACACTGAGCTAGTGAATTTCGCTGTTAAAATAAATAATTATGTAACAGCCGCTCAGTCTATAAATCAGACCGATTATTTACGAAGCCCGGAGTTGCTAAACACTGTCCTCTCTAAATGTCCAAGTGCACTTATCAACAAGTGGGCTGATTATATTTACGAACACCAAGACGACAGCAAAGCTAAGTTGCAATTACTATCCGAATTCCTGCACAAAGAAGCCACGAAGGTCGCCGCAGCTGGCATTAGTCATATACACATGCAAGGTGAAACAAAATTCTATAAAAAAACGGATGAACGTAAAATTCAATTTCATGCTGTGCTTAATAACGACGCCGCCGATTGCATCAATGTGTGCCAGTTTTGCAAAACATCAGTGCACCCACTTTCAAGTTGTGTTAAGTTTAAACGTGCCCTACGGCGGGATAAGTGGCGTTTCGTTAAAATCAAGAAGATCTGTCACAAGTGTTTGTTGCTAGGCCACGGCAAAGAAACCTGCCCGGCAGCGCCGTGCGACGTCGACAATTGCGGCCTGCCTCATCACCGCTTACTCCACTGGCCAGCAAAAGTAACCCCAGCTCCCCAAAGCAGCTCAGACATTAATAGCATCATACGTGTTCCGCAGCCCGCTACGACGACAAGTGCTAACAGTGAAGCTAGTGACTCAAAGACAGAGACAGTAACAAACACTGTAGTGTCACCCAGCAGTAGAGTGATGCTAAAAATAGTTCGCTTAAACTTACATGGCCCGACCGGTGTTATTGCTACGCACGCCTTACTCGACGACGGCGCGACCGTATCATTAGTGTCAGCTGATTTGGCTAATTGTGTTAATCTTCAAGGTCAGCCGGAAACATTACGCATTCGAGGTGCATGGAACTCTGATATAGTGTGTCAGAGCGAGATAGTGCAATTTAAAGTTTCGAACATTAATGGTGAAAGTTACGAAATGCGTGCCCGAAAAATAAATGAATTGGACCTACCAGTGCAAAATTTGTCAAAAGTTAAACTCGATACTTACGAACATTTAAGTGATTTACAAGATTTCCTGACCTGTGCTAACGTGAAACCTAAATTGTTAATTGGACAAGATAATTTCCATTTAATAATGACTCTCAAGACTGTTTATCGTGGGATAAACGAACCATGTGCAACCCTAACACCGCTGGGATGGTGCCTGCACGGCATCGTACCCGCACCAGCATTCGCAAACCGGCCTCTAACCACTGAGCTCGCGTTGACTACGACGATGCTACTCGAGCGCGCCTGTCCGACCGCTCCGAGCTGCGCCGCCGAGCCGCTCTCCAGCGCCACCCCCGCGGACACCTGCGCCGCGCGGCGGGAGACGCACACATGCGCGGACGCACACATCGAAACAACGCAACATGGAACAAGCAATGCACATTATCATAATGCAGATAAACATTTGCATGAACTGGTTCGACGCTCATTTGCCATCGATTCGATTGGAGTGAATTCTAAACCACGAGTGAATAAGGATGAAAGTCGCGCAGTCGCCATTGTTGATAAATCTGCAAAATTAGAAGATGGGAAGTGGGTAGTCGGCCTACCGTGGAAAGAACATGCTGCATGCATAAACGATTTTTATCTGTCGAACGAAAAATGGCATTCAACGAAACCTACGCTTCTAGATACAAGGAAAGAATCGATCATTTGTTTGAAAACGATTACGCCAGATTATTAACAAATGAGGAAAACTCGACACGGAAACACCGTGAGTGGTACTTGCCACATTTTGGAGTGGATAATCCGAACAAAAGAAAATTGAGACTAGTCTTCGATGCCCGTTCGACTGCTGCTGGGCGCTCCCTGAACAATTATTTACTGCAAGGCCCCGACCTACTTCAATCGTTGTTGGGTATTATGATGCGATTTCGGGAGAAACCAGTTGCAATTATCGGAGATATAAAAGATATGTTCCTTCGCATTAAAATTAAAAAAGAGGACCAACACGCTTTACGGTTTTTATGGCGCGAAAATAATAATAATGAAATTCAAACATACGCCATGACGTCGTTAATATTTGGCGCAAACTGTTCCCCTTTTATTGCGCAACATATTAAAAACAAAAACGCCCTAAGATTTCAACAAGAGATGCCAGAAGCCACTGAAGCCATCCTGAAATCGCATTACATGGACGATTACATTGAAAGTGTGGATGATGAAGAAACAGCCATCAAACTTATTAATGAAGTGTCCCAGATTCATAAACAAGGTGGTTTTCAAATAAGAAACTGGATTAGCAATAAACAAACAGTTTTGGAACGCACGCCAAAAGAGACCTTAAGCGAGAACGCAATAAGGATTAAAACCGGATGTGACGAATTATCCGAGAGAACCCTCGGGCTACTATGGTTTCCGTCTAGTGATACATTTGGCTTCGACTTGTCACTGAAGCGCATTTCTCCTGAAATTATTAACCTGAAACGAATACCGACAAAACGAGAGCTCCTACGCATTCTCATGTCTATATTTGACGTATTTGGGTTTCTCGCCCCCTTTACTGTAAAGGCAAAAATCATGCTGCAAAATACCTGGAAGTCAGAAGTAAATTGGGATCAGGTAATTTCAGAAAAAGATAATGAAATCTTCCGTGATTGGATAATACAATTGCAAACATTACAAGATCTACGAATACCAAGATACCATTTTTCTACGATATTATCGGACGACCGAGACAACGTAAACAAGAGGTCCAGTAATGCTACGAGCCAAAGCGAGACCACACTAGAATTGCACGTGTTCTGCGATGCCGCGCCGACTGCATATAATGCTGTTGCATATTGGAGATTATCTACTGATAAGAAAGTGACCGTGTCATTCATCGCTTCCAAATGCCGCGCCGCGCCAATAAACAAATATATAACTATACCCAAGTTAGAACTCAAGTCAGCTGTTATCGCCTGCCGGCTGGCCGATACAATAGCGCGGGAGAACCGGTTCACTATCAGTCAGAGGTACTTCTGGACAGACTCGCTTGTTGTTTTGTACCAAATAAAAAATGAAACTCGTAACTACAAAGTATTTGTCGCTAATAGATTGGGTGAAATTGATGATCTATCTCAGTCACACGAATGGAACTATATACCTACGACATTAAATATAGCCGACAAAGCTACAAAACTGAATACTTACAAACTAAGCAATGACTGCGAGTGGTTTAGTGGTCCCCGATTCTTATACGCGCCACGCGAAGAATGGCCGAAGTATGAACCTAAAAATAAAATATTACATAATGAACTGTTGGACTTACAAGTCAATGTAATAACATGCATGGAAATGTTTGACTTACCTGTTCCCGAAACGACGAAGTTTTCCTCCTGGATTCGTTTACTGCGATGCACAGCGAACGTTTTGCTATTTATAGAAAAGTGTAGAACATCGCGAAAAATTCAACTTAATGCAGAAATAATGCAGCGCGCTGAAACTGTACTACTGCGCTACTCGCAATCAAAATCTTTTGCTGAAGAAATTTACCAGCTGAAAAATAATAAGCCGATCGACTTAAATAGTCGACTACGAAAACTGACACCTTCCTTAGACGATCAGTTATTATTACTCGTACGAGCCAACGGAAGAATAGATGCCGCTTCCCATGTTAGCCTAGACCTGAAACGGCCGCGGCATCCACTAAGATCACCTGAGTGGATCACCCAGGTGATTATATTGGACGAATTTGTCCTATAAGATCCCCCAGGTGATTCAACCGGACGCTATGTCCAGGAGGATCCCCTAGGTGATTTTAGTGGACAGATATATATCCACTAGGATCCCCCAGGAAATAATTATGACTTCGCAAGTGATTCTAGTTGACAAACATGTCCAATAAGATCATCTGGGTGATTCAATTGGATTACGTTGTACATTACGATCACCCAGGTGATTTAAATGGACTGTTACATCCAGAACGATCACTCAGGTGATTTAAATGGACATAAATATCTAGCACGCTCCCTTGGGTGATTTTTGTGGACTACTACGTTCAGAAGGATCAACTAGGTGATCACAGTGGATATATTTGTTCGCTAAAATCACCTGGGTGATCTTGCTGGAAATTTCTAGGAATAGGGATGTTGACTCATTGAACATTAAACTTCACTATACACTCTAATTATATTTTTATTGAAAAACTGAAAATTATCATAACTAAGAGGAAATATTAAAATTAAAATAACTACCATGTAATCGAAAAAAATATGGTTACAGAGTCTAGTGGTGGTTGGCAGTTAGTAAGCAAATTTAAAAAGTTAGAGCAGCGGCCTTATATATTTTTCCTTAGGGTTTTCATACATTACTTCTTGGCCTAGGCCATGAAGTGATGTAGGGAGCCACAAACAAGAAACTTTATGTCTTCAATTCGTGACATTAACGCATACATTTCCGAGCATGTTTGAGAAAATAAAATTATGTTGTGCCTTTACAATCGAATTTTATTTAAGGATAAACTACACTACTTACTTATTTAATACTTTTCAATAACATTAACAACTTCAACCCAAAAAGTTTCCATATCTTGGGGTGATATTTGCATTACCATTTTTCTTAGGTGTGATGTTTGGCTATTGCATGTGCAATTTAATTCACCTTTTGACCATCCAATTTCACAGTCTTTTGTAAATTTTCTGAACACTTCGACTACTTCATCCCAACAATCGTCATACTTATATATGCCAACATGTTTTAATAAGAATCTTAAGCATCGTACTTTAAAATTTATTGTGCATTGGCACACATGTATCGTACTTTTATCTGTAAAAGAAAAAAAAACGGAAACATTAATATAATAGGAAACTATTATCGGATATGCTTATGTAATATTAAAATATTACTGTCTATTGCACATTGACATATTGCTTTACCTAATTTATATAACTGTGATTATTATGTACTAAATTTACGAACCATTTCCGCGTCGCATTCGGGTCACTTCTAATTTAGCCATGAGCTCTCTTGAAAACCGGGAAAATTCTGCGTGATCATCGAGTAAATTCATGATTTTACCTGAATACTAAGCGAACGAATAGACGGTACGACATTAATCATTATTGACAAATAAAAGACAAAACCACCTATTATGGAGTTTAAAAAAAGAATAAATCCTTCTTTAATTAAGGGCTGAAAAGAGGTTTTATTTTGTTTTAAAATTTAAAATACATGCTTAAATTAAAAAAGTTGCATCAATAAGGTGGTTAAATATACCTAAGCACATGTTAAAAATAAAGCGGATGACTCGTGGTCACACCAGGTTTGTCACCCCAGTGCTATTCGCTTTAGTCGGTTATTCGTCAGAAATAATTTTTATTCCGCAAAAGTAGGTAGGTTAGGTTCGTTAGGTATCTTAAGATGCCCGAAGGGCAAATCGCTCAGAAATAGGAGCCCTGCCATAGGCAGGGCTCCGTCGAAAGGCACTGGGGTGACAAACTGGGGTGACCACGAGTCTGCACCCAAAAATAAATGTGCAGTGCCAACAGTAGCGTTTTCAATGATTTTGCAACACTGATAACGGGGTATGCTCCGAAGATACTCAAGAAACTGATTTAAAACTAAAATAAAAACAAAACCAGGTGTAAAACCAAGTATGTAGTTCCATATGGAACTATTGGGATCACTTTTTTGACATTTACATATGTACCGATTGTTCCATATGGAACTAAAATTATGGAACATCCGGGATATCCCCGAAAAAATTCAAAATTAGGTATGTATTGATGAAACCTCAGTTTCGATTTTTGTGTCTTTTTGTATTCAATAGTGAATGAAATGGTACCTAATATCAGAATCCTTGCCTTTAACACGTTCCCGTCCAGGTGCTCCGAATGATGGGTCACGTACCGGCTTTTCAGGAGTCTGTGCTTTTACTATGGATTCACATCAAACTGGAAGCACACTTGGAGTGACATTGTTTGACTTTGACTTTGTTTAGGGACAGTGAACGTGTTAAATTAAAAATGAATTATATCAACTAAGTATGCACTGAAACGCAGTTGAAGATGTTATTTTTTTTATTTCAAGAAGGCATTGCCGTTTGTCAGATAAACTAAGAACAAAAAATTAAAATAACCACTGTTTTATATTAACAATTAAACTATTATATCAATATTTGAGCATTTCTAAAAACCTTTGTATAATTCATTTACGACTTCAATTTGCAAAAAAAAAATGCAGTTTGGTAGGGTGAATGAATCTGAGCCTATGAAACTGTCCGTTTTTGTTACCAACTTTCTTTGGTTCATGGTAACAAAAAAGGAAAGTTTCGTATAAATGTATGAGGACATTTTGAGAGACTATTTTATTTAGGCTCAGCTTCACAGCATTTCTTTTTGCAAATCGAAGTCCTAAATGAAATGTACCTTTTTTGGAAATTGCTCATTTATGTCTTTATCATTTCAAGATAATGTCCCACAGTAATGACACTGTATGTCAACTTTATTTGAGCTTCATACAGAAAGTTGTCATAATCAATGTCTTCTTGTTTGCGTTTGTTATGTTCTTGCCGTAAAATTCGAGTCGAAGTAATAGAAGCATCTTTTTTTAATATTTGTAAAACGTTAGCAAAATTGGGGTGCTTTCTGCCGACCAATTTGTTAAGACTAGAGTGCCATGACTCTAAACAATTAGTAGTACGATGGCGTTCTCCAAAAACGCTCCAAAAACTTGTCAAATAATTATTTGACTGAATATAATATTGTTGCATATATCTTTTAAAGGTTTGTAGTTGACGATGATCAGTTGGAATCTCTGCGATTACATATGCCCAGCCTTCGTCAATAAGAAATTCCGGTAGTAAAGCTAAAGCGACAGCCAATGTCACGAATCGTCGTGTAAATTTAGATTTAACCATTTTTAGAGCTTTAGCCTTTCTCCAAATGTTTTTGGAAAAGTGGTAAAAACAACCTTTGACTTCTGCATTCGGGAAGTTTTCTCTTATTGCTCCAATAGCGGCAAGTTCGAAATCTAATGTAAATTTGGTTGGTGAGAAATTGGGAATTTTTGATTTAATCAATTTCAAAACAAAATCGTACGATTTTTTTGTTTTGTGCGTCATAAACACATATATAAGCGGGACAACAAACGTTGTCGTATGGGAACTACCCAGATCACCCTGCAACGTATATAATTGTCCAAAAGGTAACGGGCAACTTTTAAATGTCCCGTCGCAAAGGACATGCTTTACTGACGAAATTACTTGCTTCGCATTGTTTGAACAAAAAATTAGAATCCGTTCTTCGTCGCAACAGAAGTCAGCAAGTAAATGATCGAGCATGAGATTTGGTACTTCAACTTCTGAAGATTTATTAAAACTGGTTTTGTTCACTTTCAAGTTTTCATTTCGCAAATTATACAATCCGGATTTTACGGAACTGTATTTTGGTAAATTTGTGACCAAGTCTAACCCACTGTTCTCCAAAGAACACACTAATTCCTTGTAGATTGTCGGTATTGGGCGGCAATCTTCCCCAACAACTTGCTTTTTGCATTCTTCAAATTTTAATAGCATTTCATTTTTGCCGTAGTCACATTTGCAAATATGTGGCACCGCTTTTAAAATACAGCTATCCTATAAAAATATAATTTTACAATTACGTATAACAATATTGACTGTAGGGTCACGATCGTTAATTTGGGACCCATTTCAAGAAAAATATGCTTGAAGTCGTCAATGTCATTAGAGATGTCACGTCACTTGTATCTTTTAGGAAACTCAACCTTATTGTTGTAGAATGTCATATTGACTTTGGACCTAAGGTGGGTACCAAATTAAAGATCGTGACTGTACAAAGGACATGAGTAATTTGGGTTTTATTAACTCCTACAAAAATACCTACCTTCACAGTTACAGTCCCTTTACAGTGATTTTTTTTCCAGTTACAGCATCGCCATAATGCGGCACCATTTTTGTATGATTTCTTTAAATGATATTGATGCCCGCTGTGTAGCAATAAGGTACCTTTATGTTTTACGTAATTTATTTCATTCGAAGAACACTCTTCTGTGTCTGCCATATTCGTGTTGAAAATGAAACACTAATATTTCACTTTAGTTTGTATTTTTATGACAGGAAACAACTGAACAAATTTTGCAAATATCATTCAAAAAAAATTTCTAGCCAGTGACACTCACAATTTATCTATTGGTAGGTATCACAACCTTTTATAAAAAGACGATTGAGTGCCAGTAATGTTGAAATTATAGGCAGAGGTTGATAACTGACATGAGTGAGTGAGATTACATCAGTATGTACGTGCTTAGTACTATCAGCCCAATGGAACCCTGACCCACCATAGAACTGTGTCACAGTGACGTTATAAAACAATTTGTTTGACACTTCTTATGACTTGAATCATAACGTCTCTGTGACACAGTTCTATGGTGGGTCAAGGTTCCAATGGTCTGATAGTACTATTATTATTATTGGTACTTATAGGGAGTGTAGAGTATAAGTTTGATTTTTGTTAAAATGGAAATTTATTTTAATTACTTACCTAATTATAATAATTATAGAAGGTGTATAATTTAAATGTTTCTAATTTCATTTTATTAAGAAAACGTTGTTTTTAATGTCTTCGATGTGCGTGTTCCTCGCGGTGTGTACTTCGCGGGATTTAGTATCGATTTGATTTAAATGGACACCATAAACAGCATTTGTTGTCGGTGACATATATACGAGTATATCAGAAGAATATAATAACTTGACCTAATGTAATAAGTTGTAAATGCACTGGTGATCTGGCCAGGTACGTACTCGTATTACATGTCAGTACCCGGAAGACCGAGCGTCGCTAGGGTTGAAAACTACATTTCCCGAAGATGACAACTTGACAGATAAATTTTTCGCCCCCGTAAACCCCCATATTTCAAATTTCATCGAAATCGTAATCGTATATATATATATATATATATATACAAGAATTGCTCGTTTAAAGGTATTAGATAGATGTAAATAAAGCACTGACACTAAGTACAGAGCCGTGTAAACAAGTACTGTTCCAAGGATCATTCGTTGTTTGGTTAGTCACTCTGAATTAAATATGCAATTTCTTGAGCAGTCCATTGTGCTTTTAGCTCTGTCATTTATCCGTCTATACGTTCTAATTCAGTATCTTACTACATCTAATTACGTTGAGGTATTATTTACAACACGATAACTACACTGATGCATGGACAGTGAAAGTATTAAAATGAGGTTACTTGACAGACAGATCAACTCGTGATTTTCGATAGTATCTAATGAAAAAAATGGTCAAATATTGTATAGGCAAATACGTAAAGATTAACCATTATTTTCATGTTATTACACCGTCATAGAAAAAAAAACATAGATTGTGAAATTGGATGGTCAAAAGGTGAATTAAATTGCACATGCAATAGCCAAACATCACACCTAAGAAAAATGGTAATGCAAATATCACCCCAAGATATGGAAACTTTTTGGGTTGAAGTTGTTAATGTTATTGAAAAGTATTAAATAAGTAAGTAGTGTAGTTTATCCTTAAATAAAATTCGATTGTAAAGGCACAACATAATTTTATTTTCTCAAACATGCTCGGAAATGTATGCGTTAATGTCACGAATTGAAGACATAAAGTTTCTTGTTTGTGGCTCCCTACATCACTTCATGGCCTAGGCCAAGAAGTAATGTATGAAAACCCTAAGGAAAAATATATAAGGCCGCTGCTCTAACTTTTTAAATTTGCTTACTAACTGCCAACCACCACTAGACTCTGTAACCATATTTTTTTCGATTACATGGTAGTTATTTTAATTTTAATATTTCCTCTTATAGACCAGGGTAGAAGCCTTTAAAAATAATAAAAAGTGAAAAAAAATAATAGTAGGATGAAACCCATTGGAAAAGGAGGAGAATATTATAAAAATAAAAGGAAAAATAATTTACGGGCGATCTGAGGTCGGGAAGGGGGTGGGGGTGAGTTTTTAAGGGTAAAAAACGGTTTTTCTCGATTTCCGGCAAAACTAAAAGTCCTATCGAAAAAAATTAAATGGCAAAGTTGTAGGTAATAAAAAGATCTAAAACTTTTGTATTTACACTTTTTTCACATAACCTCAAAATTTATGTGAAAAATCCAAAAAACCAAGTTTTTGGTTTTTTATTTTTATCTTTTACAAACATTATTTTTTTTTAACGAAATTTGGTGAAAACTTACCTTTTTATGTCCCAAATACGCTGTAATTTATTTGATTAAAAATATTTATTTTTTCACCTTATTTTGAATTAATATCGAAAAAACACCCTAATTTTCAATCGAAAATTCACCCCTCAAAATATCAGCTTTTTTCAAAAAGTTGGTATGGTTTCTGTTCGTTGAAATCTCTACTTTCCGATGGTGAAAAAAAAATATATGTTACTACAGTAAATCTTCTCAGAAAATGCAATCATCCATACTGATAATCTGAAAAGACAAAATCGAATTAATAATGCCTTCACTATTTTATCGTGAATAAACTCCCATGAAAAAAAAAAATTAAAGAAATAAATGTCAAAATGTAAAATAATATATAATTATTATAAATCTATTAAAAATGTATAAAATATATATGGAAATCGGCCAAAAGTTTGTCATTAAAAATATATCGAATACTGGTTAGGCTAACGGTTGTAACAGCTGCTACGAAATATATAGTATATAATAGTAGGTATGTATGTAGTACGACCCAGACCCGCCTAGCCTCTTCCCCACTTCTCCACGAAATACCTTTTGAGGGGCTACAATTTTTCGTAGGTCACTCAGGTATATCTACTCAGGTATATATAATTTATCTTAAAATAGTTATAAATAGGCATCTACGCATATAATATATTTATTATTATATATATATACACGGTATTTCGTGGAGAAGTGGGGAAGGGGCTAGGCGGGTCTGGGTCTTACTACATACATACCTACTATTATATACTATATATTTCGTAGCAGCTGTTACAACCGTTAGCCTAACCAGTATTCGATATATTTTTAATAACAAACTTTTGGCCGATTTCCATATATATTTTATACATTTTTAATAGATTTATAATAATAATATATTTTTTATACATTTTGACATTTATTTCTTTAATATTTTTTTTTCATGGGAGTTTATTCACGATAAAATAGTGAAGGCATTATTAATTCGATTTTGTCTTTTCAGATTATCAGTATGGATGATTGCATTTTCTGAGAAGATTTACTGTAGTAACATATATTTTTTTTCACCATCATAAAGTAGAGATTTCAACAAACAGAAACCATACCAACTTTTTGAAAAAAGCTGATATTTTGACGGGTGAATTTTCGATTGAAAATTAGGGTGTTTTTTCGATATTAATTCAAAATAAGGTGAAAAAATAAATATTTTTAATCAAATAAATTACAGCGTATTTGGGACATAAAAAGGTAAGTTTTCACCAAATTTCGTTAAAAAAAAATAATGTTTGTAAAAGATAAAAATAAAAAACCAAAAACTTGGTTTTTTGGATTTTTCACATAAATTTTGAGGTTATGTGAAAAAAGTGTAAATACAAAAGTTTTAGATCTTTTTATTACCTACATCTTTGCCATTTAATTTTTTTCGATAGGACTTTTAGTTTTGCCGGAAATCGAGAAAAACCGTTTTTTACCCTTAAAAACTCACCCCCACCCCCTTCCCGACCTCAGATCGCCCGTAAATTATTTTTCCTTTTATTTTTATAATATTCTCCTCCTTTTCTAATGGGTTTCATCCTACTATTATTTTTTTTGGTTTTAAAAATTATCGACCCTGGTCTATTAGTTATGATAATTTTCAGTTTTTCAATAAAAATATAATTAGAGTGTATAGTGAAGTTTAATGTTCAATGAGTCAACATCCCTATTCCTAGAAATTTCCAGCAAGATCACCCAGGTGATTTTAGCGAACAAATATATCCACTGTGATCACCTAGTTGATCCTTCTGAACGTAGTAGTCCACAAAAATCACCCAAGGGAGCGTGCTAGATATTTATGTCCATTTAAATCACCTGAGTGATCGTTCTGGATGTAGCAGTCCATTTAAATCACCTGGGTGATCGTAATGTACAACGTAATCCAATTGAATCACCCAGATGATCTTATTGGACATGTTTGTCAACTAGAATCACTTGCGAAGTCATAATTATTTCCTGGGGGATCCTAGTGGATATATATCTGTCCACTAAAATCACCTAGGGGATCCTCCTGGACATAGCGTCCGGTTGAATCACCTGGGGGATCTTATAGGACAAATTCGTCCAATATAATCACCTGGGTGATCCACTCAGGTGATCTTAGTGGATGCCGCGGAAAATGCAGGACTTGAATCAAACTTATTTTCCCGTTGACAAAAGACATGGTTGAATTTTTTTATTCATTAATATTATTATAACCCTCATTTCAGGCTTCGTTTTAGTTAATAATGTAATTAGGTCTAAAGACTTATGGTTGGCCAAAACTTTTGTAATTACGAGTAAATCTTCCTTAATTTAAGAT
>OZ014455.1:15638747-15874409 GCA_963966035.1 Acleris laterana
CCTAGATGAGATGGAACTGAAATAATAATAATTAAGGAATTGAAATTTAGCCTAACACTCCGCGGATAAATACCTAACCTACACCATCCATCAACCACGATGAAACCGATAAAAAATTATAACACTAACATAATAGATAGTCGGTTGTTTTACGATATGCCGATATGCATCAAGTGGTACACGTTCTTACATTTTAGAAGCTTTTATTTAACTTTCAATGTATGTATGTATGTTAGGGTCAAATCTTGCAAGTTCAATTAGACCCACTTTCTGGTTTCCGATGAAGCTATAAAATTGCATACGCCTTGAGTTCTGGTGACAATACAATAATATAGTACCATCGAACTGGTCTGATGATCGAGACTCTGGCCTTGGGAGCTACTAAATTTCACATGATAAACCCGTCGTATAAGGGGTTGTTAGAATTGTCTTGACGAGTAGATGACGACTGTGCCATCTAAACTACACAATATTTTTTTCAAATTCAAATTCATTTATTTGCAAGCACATACACAGATCTTATCAATATACATGTCAGTAGTAGTAGGTACATGGATATGTTCTGCCACAATTTGGTATGCAAAAGTCTTAATCTACATTAAAAATAAATGCTACTATTACTTAATCATATTATTATAATTGTAATTTATCACTATAATTATGTCAGTGGATATGTCAATTAATTATTTGTAAATGTCAATTATATTCGATTCAAAACAAATTAATACAAACTTAAATTAAATTGGAGAGGAACTAGATATTTGGCTTGTTGGCAAAATAGTCCTTAACAGAGTAAAAACATAACAACCTCCCCCCCTCCCCCTAAAGGCCCCTTAACACATCATAACTGCCATATATGAAACATTTTTAATCTAATAATCGTTCAACGTTCGAAAGTGCATTTATAAAACGCGGAAATATACGAAATTGAAAAGAATTTAGCTAATAGAATTCTGCAGCAAAAATGACCTGTTAACGTTCCATTTTTATTTAAGATCTTCTTAGTGTCGCGGGCTATTGGCATTTTTCTCGTGCTAAAGGGTTCCCTGCTAAGAGGTTTTCTGTAGAATTAAAGTCACTTTTTAACTGACAACCGGCTTTTGCCGACGATGTTGATAAACTTGAAATGACTTGAGTTTTCTTGGAGGATAAACATTTTGAAGTTAAAAGGACTATAAAGTCTGGTAGCAGGATTTAAATGAGTAAAGTGTTGGTTTATCATTTGAAGGTGCGGTTTTAACTATACTGTGGTAGTAAATCCAACGGGTCTCTTAGAATTCCTAATAACGTTTGTCCTAACACACACTTTCATTTGCCATAAACTGGTTTTCTTGAGGCAAACAACTTTTTAAGTTTTTTTTTTTAAATTTGTTTAGGGAACAAACAGTCACACAAAAACAAGATATAACTAACCATAATGACATAAAAAGACCTATAGTTCCATTTATATGTAAGAAACAAATTTCCATTTAAACAGGGTAAGGAACACTTAAGTGACGCTGACACTTAACAGACACTTAACAGATTAGGGATTAAGGGGTGAGCATGGACACAACCTAAAATGTAACATATGTTACTAATTCTAATATAAGACTGAAATTATTTATAGACGTAACGTTATTGTCCATTTATAATACTTATTCCTCATTGTAATAAGTTATAACTAATTTTAGGTTGTATCCCTACTCACCCCGTTTAAAAGTAATGACGATTTACAACATCGCTAAAATCATGCTGAATATAAAGTAGCTCCATTAACATCTCGTCTCGTACCTAAAAAATACATTTTTAATCTAGCATTTTTTTTTCATTACTTACAATCCTGTCTTACATCAAGTTAATGAATATTGGACCGTTTTTAATATGAAAAGTGGCCAGGATCCGAAGACTTACGAGACGGACCCGCTAGCCCTCTCAGCCGTACAGTTTTAGCGTCCTAAAGATTTATGGAAACGTATCTCATTGAGCGGCGGTTATTCTTTACCCTAAGCGAAGGGGTTATTCTTAATAATAAATCGTCGATGCCACTTGACTAACCTATTTGTGTAAACTGTGCGTGTCTTCTTTCAACGTACAGTCAACCAATTTGATTTGTAGGCCACTTTGGACTATGTTTAAGTGACTTTGTCAACCAAAACGTAAGAGACTCCCTATGATTTGGTTTACAACGACACGTTGACAAAGTCCATAGTGGCCTAGGAATCAAATTGGTTGACTGTACTTGTAGCTCTGCCGCGATTGTAGGTACTTACCACCTCTTAATGCCCAGTGGGCCTAATATGGCTGCATTTTTTTTTTTAAGTAATAGCTTTCACTCCTTTTAAGGTGTATTTCGCCAATGTCAAGTTATTTATAGACACTCCCATGGACTTATTAGAGCAATAAGTCCGGGGATATCACACGCGAAGACAATTGTTCGGTAAAAGAGAAATTTCTCCAATGGACTAAACAGAAGCACATGGGGTTAGCTCCACGCGCTTCTGTCGAGTCTCTGCTGCGCTTATCGCGTGATAAGTTTTGGATAACGCATCCGTCACCTTCTGACAGGTAAATAAGTACACGTGTCGAAAAGTGACGGATGCTTTATCCACAGTTGACACGCGATATAGACGCAGCCATATTAGGCTCGCAGGAATCTAGATAAGCGTCATACCCGCTCACGTGCTTTTTACAACTAGAGTTGAGAGTGATGGTCCCTATTTGCTAATAAATAAGGTTGATCATGCACGAGCACTTAAGTGGAGGATCAAATTAAAATACATAAATATCTTAAGGATTCCTCGATGGCCAAACATTGGCCAACGTAGGAACGGAGTAAAGATACAAAGTGGCTCAAATCCATCAAAATGAATCTCTGATTAAGTGACAAGATAACATTTCTTATTGCCATACGATTCAATAATGCGTAAGAGTGAGATACAAGTATATGTTACTCACTCTAAGGTGTAAATGTGTCTCTTACACTCGTCCACGATGGATCATCGTAGGCCATTACAGGCGTAACGAGTTTTATACATTTTCAGACTTTTTTGGCTAGACCTACAATATCAACCATACTCATACTCATAATTTTTAATATAAAATAACAATTATTATTCTATATCATAATATAGATCTGGGGGGTTATTATGACATAACTATGCAGTTCATTTTACGGTGAGTGTAAGGGACAGAGCTATGGCAGTTATAAAGCTCTTTCCTTTTCTCTCAGCGTAAACAGAATTGCATAACTATATCATAATAACCCCCCTAAAAACCAAAGATGAAGCACAAGTGCTGTTTTGATTACAATGAAACATTTTTCTTTTAATAAACATTCTTCCTTCAAATATTATTTTTTTTTGTTAAATATTCGTCACCCGATCGTATAATTTGCCAAATCGTAATATTCCTAGGCATATCATAAAATAACCTTACCTAACCTTATATCTAGGAATTTCATGATCTGGCGACTTATACGTACAGTCGACCAAAAATGTGTTCTACCACCGGTTGAAGTTCATTTGCTCGTCACTATACAACAAGTTCGATTTTCCACATACATACATAAGCTTATGCCTTTATTCCCAGATCCCCTCTCTGTCCCTGTAAATGTGTTTTTCAGTTCGATAGTAATAATATGACAGTGACAAGTGTCAACCTTAGCGATAAATAGATCTCACAGAAACTTTTTTCAAAACTGGTAAACCACTTTCTTGCCGTAACCGTAACGACATATAACTTTTAAATCTAATTTTCTAGCGACTTAAAAATATCAATCCACATCTCTTTTCATATCCACACACTGTTCTATTTTCCACACATACTTAGGTACATACATAAGCTTACGCCTTTATTCCCAGATCCCCTCTCTGTCACTCTCTGTCTGTGTGTATGTCAGTTCAATTTCCGCTAGCAAAAATAATATGACAGTGACAAGTGTCAACCTTAGCGATAATAAGATCTCACAGAAACTTTTGCCAATACTTGTAGACCATTGTCTTAGCCGACCGTACCGTCATATAACTTTAAAAACGAATTTTCTAGCGACTTAAAAACATCAATCCACATCTCTTTTCATACCCACACACTTGAGTTATTTAACGATTCATACGTCTTGAGGTATACTCGGGAGATATTTAAATTTCCTTAAGAATTTGCAAAGACACTTATCCTCCATCATCCATTGTCGCAAGATGGCGCCCGCGAGCTCCAGGGTCACGCATTAAATGCAAATAAGCGATGCGTGTTTCAGCATATGATCGATTCTAATGGATGGGGTGATCAGGCGATGGAGCGGAGCCAGCTGTAGGGGACAGGAGGCAGCGGCTTGGCTTTTTGAAAAGGGAATAGAAAAATTAACAGTAACGTTCGTCGTAGACCACAAGGCCTCGATTCTATATTTGAAAAAAGGGAGTGTTATATAATTACACCTATTATCAACGTTGTGGGCCCTTATTTACTTGACGGTAATAGCGGCAGAGTCAAAAATAATACAAATGCAATAAGGTAATTAGTCAATGTATCATAAGGGACCAGGGTAGTGAATCTCTGAACAACGACGGACGGACGGACGAGAGACGAATGTCCAAGCGGCGAGTTTAAGTAGTCCCGTCAGTGCGAATAAAACATACATTAGCGCGTGCATTTTCAATTTAGCAGGATGGTTTCTGCCGATGGATCGAACGTAAAATGTTGCTTAATTGAAAATGCACGCGCTAAAGTTTGTTTTGTTCACTACGGGACTACTTAAACTCGCCGCTGCGTTTCCGCTCGTTCGTCCGCCCGTCCGTTGTTTTTGGGAGAATAACCCCCTGGTAAAGAAATATTTACAAAATTCAGTGGAATTCGATTCCTGATTACATTACAAGTAGCCATTTAGGTATCCAAAGTATCAGTATCTTATTGTACTCACATGGCCTGTATGTAGATGAAAGGTGTTTAATGTTTGTTTACTCCATAAACTTCCTCCGTACAATCCTCAAAATTATTAAGGATCTAATTAATTCACGGTTTGACTACAATTTGTAATTTCCTGTGATATTGTTATTATAATATTATTATTATACTATATGACAGATATTTTCAAAATTACACTCAATACTTAATACTTACCTATTACACCGTTTCTTTTGCAGCCAAACACAGACAATTCGTTTTGTAGAGAGTGACACTCGCGTCTCATCATCATCAATTATCATCATTACCACTCAATAATTTAATATCATTTGGTGAAATGATCCTTAGTAAGACATCAAAAACTCACATATGCTTGTTGCTTACACCATCCCGGCAGTGCTGACTTTCTACTCGATTTAATGGAATATATCGTTTCAATAAACCCAGTAATCTAGGCCTGCAGTAAAACATCTACCCACCTGCGGGCCTAGCAAGCGTGACACGGTTATAAATCCCTCAGCTCGTCTCGCTCTTACTAGCGTCAAAACGAGGGAGGCATTGAGAGATTCGACATGCGTCTATTGCTGATGTTGTTATGCACATACATAGGTATCTAGGGTAACGTGAAAGATACCTTCAGCAAAGTAACCATTCATGTATTTAACAGTTTCAGATACTGTGATTTCTAGTTTGGATTTGGATAGGATGCTGTGCGAAGAGGGTTTTTGAAGTGACACAAGAAAAAAAGAAGTTGAAATATTTATTTGACTAACACAACGCAAACATACCACTTAATTGCTAAAACTTATTATTTAGGGCCCGTATTATGGTCGCTGTTATCGCGGTGGATAAAGCATTCGTCACCCTCGCACTTACATACTGGTTAGAAAGTGGCAGATATTTTATCCACGATTATCCACATCAATTAAAACGACCATAATAGGCCGCAAGTTTTCGCGTATCAGGAATCGAAGCATTGGCAGGGCTCCCACAACGTGGACCGACGATCTCATGTAATTGTGGGAAACTGATGGATGCAAGTGGTACAAAACCGACCAAGACCAGCTGGCCTATTGCCTAACTCAGTTGCAATGGCAATGGAGTTCAAAGCGGAACAATTGTTTTCATTTCGTATGCAGAGAAGCCTTCGATTTTCAAAATGAAAACAATTGCCATTGCAATGCGTTAGGCAATAGCCCATCAGAACAGTTTCTTGGAAAAGGCATATGCCTAACAATGGACGTCTTTTGGCAAAAATAACGAAATTTAAGCACCAAAACAGTTATCAGCTCAACAATATGCCAAAGTTTAAGTACTAAGTATTGTTGGCTTAACGAGTAAAGTAAGGTATGCCAAAGTTAGCATGCCTTTACGAGCGGTGCTGTATCTCAGCTGGTTCCAGTTGCATATAACTTATCATTAAAGCTACAACTATTACTTTAGGTAATGATAACGACATAACCAACATGCGAATCATTTCCTATACAGTACAGTCGAGTTCATAAACATGTGTACACTTTAGTACCTTATCTATTTAATATCATGTTTAAACTGCCATTATATGAATTGTAAAAGCGATTAAAATGACATGGTTCTCATGACATGTGTACACATGTTTATGATCTCGACTGTAGTAAGAGTACAGCGGCCGTAGACAAGATCCGTGGCGAGATCGTCATCGAAAATGGATAGTATTGACGTCAGCTGCCTAATGGTCGTGTTAAGCGCTTATGTCAGTTCCATACCATTATACAGTTCTCGGAAATCGTTTTCGATAACGTTAAGAATCTTGTGTAGGGTCCATGTACAAAAAGTACAGTCTTAATAGCGATAGATAATCTTCGTTGTATTACGAGTGACAAATATACTGTCAGTTTCGAGTGCGAGTGTGATGACGATAGCTATCCGAACGCTATTAAAAAGCTAAGAGAACTGTTCATACAGTTACCTATTCTAAAAATTAACAAACTTTTTTCAATCGTTACATGAGCTCAATATAATTGTTCATCTATAATCTCTATCTTTCCATAATTCAATACCTCTGCTTATTCAAAGCTAGTACAAAATGCAGGAGCGAGACTGGACATTCGTTGACCTTGTCGCATACTAAGGGGTCGAGGAGCTCCTCGTACATGCCCCCCACTTCCTCCACGAACTCCTTCTCGTGAACAGGCGCCCTGCAAAAATATTTTGTAATGAAAATCCGTCAAATTTTGAATGAAACATGTACTTACCGACAGCGTTCACAATATGGCCAATTTTATCAGTCTGGAATCTTACGAGATTATAAACTAACGGTGTTTACAATCATGGTGACATGGACACAAAATGAGCTATCACCAATACCTACAAGTTAGAAAATAAGACGGATTTTGAGCCTTGTTGGTAAGTGCAGCTACGATCACCGTTTGACATAAAAAAAGAATAAAAAAAAGCAAACTTTAAAAACCCAGACTGCATTTTTTGATATTGTCGTCAACATACATTTTTTTATTTAATGGGAGGAGTCTCATTATTTTGACTTAAATATTTTGACTTGTGTCACTCTCACAACCAAGACGAATCTAACGACACGTCATAATATTAAAATCCACAAAGAAGCCAAAGAAATAGAAGCACATACATACAAACACACACATACATACGTGAAAAGTATTGAAAATTATATGCGTTACATTGTAAACATGTATGGTAACAATTCACGGTTTATCGAAAGTTTGACATTATAAACTACTAGATGAAACCCTGCTTCGCTCGGGTAAAATGTACAGTTATAATAATACTCCCGTTTTTTTTATAAAATGTAGATGATACTTCTATAGTTATCGGTTCTCAACGAATAATATTTTAGCTAGGCATAGATTCGTATACCATACGGTGTCGTACTATAAGTAGGTACATTTTGTGTTTAGTTAGGTATAAAATAAAATAAAACCGCACAAGTTTATACTTAGGTATATAATTTAAAAAAAAAACTTTCAAAATAAACTAAAAAGAGTTTCATTATCTCATCTCTGCCTTTCTAGTAAGCACTCAGTCCATTAAATGAAATCGTATAGAAAAATCTGATGAATACCAATTCCCAGCCATAATACTATCACAAACACATACATACATACCGTCACGCCTTCATCCCAGAGTGGGGTAGGCAGAGCTACAGAATTACCAACAACTTTAACAGCCAGTTGTTAATTCTGTAACCACATTTTGCACAAACAGGCTAAGATGTATATCACGTGTATATTAGTGACAGGTTGCAAGCCCATCGCCTAAAAATACTAAAATAATATAATAAATACTATCACAAACACTTTCAAAGGTGACCTTTGTATCGATATTTTACCAGTAGACATTTCTCCGAAATCTTATTTACTCAAATAACTTTGATGTCTCTGTCTCACAATCACAATTAGACCTTAGAAGTCACAATGGAGAACGGAATACGAACCTGTGAAGCCTGTGATACGTGATGACGTGAAACCAAACGACCCATTGATGACATTGACATGTTTACTTCGCAACGCCATTATATAGCAATTTATTAATTTTTATATTTATTATACAGGATAATCTGAATTTTCCACCTATAAGTTGTCGACTCGGATCGACAAATTGTTTACACTCTTCAATTTGATGTGCATTTCGTTCGAGTCTACCGTAGACTGGTACGAAATTATTGATATAGAATCGGAGAAATACTGGAAAAGGGCCGAATCTGAAGTACCCGAAACCGACGTGCGTGCATGACTCGATGTATGAATGTGGAAGAAGCGAAAGAAAAGGGCATTTGGGTAAATTTGTTTGAAGAATATTGTCATATTTTTTTCAGTTATTTAGAGGACCTTGAAATTCACATAGATATATATAATTTATGGCGTTTAATAATATCGGAACCGAGATATTTAAGATTTTAGTGTTCACTTTTTAGTACTATAAGTAGGCCTAGGTAAGAATATTAAATATCTCGGCTCCGATGCACTTAAGAGTATTACCTTACTTTACAAAACATGTTTATTTTGAATTATTCTATCATAATTTACCACTTTTACTAATGGCCGCTCACCTTGAAAATGTATGACTTTTACTATTAATGACAACACTTTTACCCAAATTCCTTTGTCAGGATCGTAGCAAGTGGGAAGAAGTGGTCCCTGCCTACCCCTCTGGGAAACGGGTGTGATTTATTAATGAAACAATTATTTACATTTCAAAGATATAAGTGGCCATTTTTGTTCAAAATATTTTAAGATTTAACCGATCTCATTCCTTACACTTGTTTTGAATTCAAACGCCGTTTATCTCGAGCGTGCTGGAATGATACACGGCACCGCGGGGGCCCGCGCACTATGTTACCCCGGCACTCGGCTGCCCTAAACGCTTTTCTCGATATTACTACTATTTAATGATACCTATCTACTTAATCTAGGAATGCATATTTCTTCTTTGACATCACCGCTCTTTACCACGTGTAGTTGTTACGCCGTGATGGCAAGTAGAATCGAGGCTATGGACACTGAATGGATGTTGACTTGTTTTTAAATGCGTTGTCAATTCTAGAGGACTCTATATGCTAGTTATTTTACCAACTATTAAAGTGTCGGCACCAATGATGGACACTTTTAGCTGACAGGCACCAGTAATTGACACTTCTCTCTTAATTCAAATTTCATACGGTTTTAAATTAATTGTTGCAAAACAAAGTAATAACCGTTATTTTCTGTAAAATAAGAACCAAGTGTCCATTATTGGTGCCTTGTCCATTACTGGTTCCATCACCCTAGCCCAATGTTAGTAACGACACAAAAATATGGACAATATATGGTGTTTGGTGGCAGGTTAGTGCAGAACACGATGAGGTAGTTATAACATAACTTGAAACCTCCTGATTAAAAGTAGCTTACCATTTAAATAAACACGTCTGATTCGTTTTATCCGTTTTGGACCAATGATGTAAAGACAGACACATAGATACCCAGGTACTCATACACAAATATACGCAGAAAAAGTGTACAAACATGCACATAACGTAACGGAACTAGTAATGGACAGAGCACCAATTATGGACAATGATTCTTATTTTACAGAAGATAAGGGTTATTCATTTGTTTGCAACAATCAATTTACGACCGAGCTTTACAGAGGCTATCGAAATCTCAAGAACAGAAACCCGGCCATTCACGTCACGTCCGCGGATTATAAGGCAATCAACGATAGGAACGCTTAGCTTGCGATTACGTTGCGATTGATAATCGTGTCATCGTCATGTCGCTGGGTTTATGTTACATTAATTCGAATCACATGATTAGTACATTCAGGCCTTATTTAATTACTTTCATTAAATTCCGATAGAAACTTGATCACCATTGACCTTGATTTTTTCACCTTGACCATATCGTCAAAAAATCAATACATTTACAAAACCACTAAGCAAAGACTTGAGAATTAATAACTAATAAATAGGAATCAGATGGATACAAATTTCAATATCGACTAGAAAATTACAAAGTAAGATGTAATCGACTTAAAAACAAAAACCTTTAGCTGCCACCTGTCATACATCTCTTTGCTAGGACATCATCTCAGCATCTAAATTAGTTTACCACTTAACTTGCCATTTAGTGTGGTAAAAAGTGTATGGCTTTAAAATATAATAGTACTACAAAATGTAGACCACATTGTGCTTAAAAATGGCGTCGCAATTTGCTTACATCGAGTTTTAAACCTAAAATGTTTTGAAATAATTTTACTCCAAGACTGTACTTACGTGAATATGACTCTTAACAAGTCGTGAACGAGCGACTTTCCAGGCGGAGCAAGATGGGTCCTGGCTTCGCAGATACTCCTTAGGATACAGGCTTGCCCGTTGAAGTTATGACTGAAAGCAAAAACTCTTCACAGACTCTGTAACCTTGGTAGTAGCAAGGAAATGTCTTCTACGTGACGCCCAAATTAGTTTAGGGGCCCCCCTCCCACAGCGTCTGTCACGAGTAAGGATGGTCGCGCATAATCTTGCTCAACTATAACTAGTGTCATTATAACATTAGATGATGACAGGACTAGACAAAAAAAAAACTAACTTTTTCCTTGAACATCACAGCCTTCCAATACAACCCATGGCGATTTTAAGCAAATGGGAGTTAAAGCGTATCAACTTGAAAACTCGTAATTTTTCATTCATTTTCCATGTGTTGACATTTACTTTGACTTATAATTAGCACGGGCATCTCTGTGAAACATACATACATACATAAACTCACGCCTTTATTTCCAGAGTGGGGTAGGCAGAGCCTACAGAATTTCCGACAACTATAAAAACTTTTTGATAATTCTGTAACCACATTTTGCACACTTAGGCGAAGATGTTTACCAGTGTATTAGTGACAGGTTGCAAGCCCATCGCCTAACAATACTACAGGCCTTTATTACCTTAGTCGGCTTTTACGACATCCACGGAAAGATACGGAGTGGCACTATTCTAATCCGGCTACCACACGAGCTCAAAAAATGAAAAATGAAAAATTAAATGAATGTGAAATTGTCTATTAATGCGGTCCCAATAGTCCTCCAGTTTTCATAGTTAAATATTCTCAGAATCAAAATACTTACAAATCTAAAGCATTCTGCAGCCTCTCCCAAAACTGCCGTTTCTGTCTATGATGCGATTTCCTTCTGAAGTGCGCATTGGTGAAGTTGGCATCAGGCATCGGGAACAGCACGTCGATTTCCAGAACAACGTTCCACCCGGAAGGCGCGTGTGTCATGAACGCCTTCACGAGGGATATCGTCATCTGTAACAATATGACCTTCTGCTAGAATATCCTGCTGCGCTGTTTCTCAGAACTTGTGCGGTCTAAAGCATTAAGGTAAAAGCACCTATTATGGACAAGGCTTCAGTGATAAACATTATAATTTTTTTAAATGAAAACATATCAATACTAAACATTTTATTCTAATAGTAGTAATCCCGAATAATTTAATATAATCTAATTGTAGCACTAAAAGCATTATCAATCTCAGAGACTTATATTTATGGAATTGTTCATAACTGGAGCACTGTCCATAATAGGAGCTTTTACCTTAATAGATTCACGGAATATTACCGCCATGTTAAGGAGTTCAAGTTGTCATAGTCAAGTCTTAGGCAGCTACTGATAAAATAAATAAATTAATTAATATCAGGGGACAATATCACACCAATTGAACTAGTCCCAAACTAAGCTCTAGGCTTGTACTATGTGTACTAGACAACGATATAAATACTTATATAGAGAAATATACACTTAAATACATAGAAAAAAAATATTCGCGCTAATCACATAAATATCTGCTCATACGGGATTTGAACCCAGGACGTAGTCAGGGTTACTACCGACTAGGACAACGCGTCGTCGAGAAACTGATTTAGCTCTATCTCTTTCACTGCCTAAAATTTGGTAGATATTCAATATTAATTACGATCCCTCTAAACCCCTTACTTGTAAATATGGAATATAAGTTGGAATAGTTTATGCCATGCTTTGTCCTTATCTGTAATTGTGACATTTGCATCTGACAGAAAGTGACAAAGCATGGCATAAACTATTTCAAACTTATTCCACGTTTATAAGTAAGGGGGTAAGAAAATAGCGCGTATGTATACTATGTATAGTCGACCTTTTGGACTGTAACGTCATACAAATAGAGTCGAAAAGTGGTAATGGAGTTTCTAAGCCGACTATTACATAATGCAAGAAGTCTTAAAAAGTCTTTCTGATTGGGGTTAAGTCGGTTAGGCTCACACCCGAGAGTAATATGAGAGCGAGCAAGAGAGAATAACAAACCTGAAGGATATTTTAAAAACTATCGCACGCACGCGGTTAGGCGGGTTTTGTTACTAAAATACAAGTACCTTTTACTTGACCTTGAAATTAAATACTTCAAGCTTCGTCGAAAAACAATGAATATACATTCCAAAAAGGCAGAAACAACAAAGAAACATTTGCCTTTACACTACAGCAAAAATAAAACAAATACTTACAACAAAATTCGAGCCATCGGGAAACGTTAAGTGCCGTCTCTTTCTAATCTCGCTAATTCCCGTCTTCACATTTGGACAGTCACTCTCACTTTTCACCACGAATAGAAGAATCCCCAAAAGACACCACCAGACGGTTTCACACATGGTTTTTAATGTTGTGAAATGGCGTAATTTTAAAGCCACCCGTCGCGGCTTGTGTTATCACGAGAATGATGTTTCTCGAACGTTTGGAATAGTGTGGATGGTATTGTGATGTTTATTTGTTTCTATCATGAGTAAATTAATATTTTTTTTATGTCTTTTAATTCTTCATCGTATTTAACCTAGTGTAGTGTGTTTAGTTTTAGTAGTTTTAGTGATAGTAGTAGGTGTGCGTGCCTATTTGTAATATTGCGGTTGTATTCTTCTGTGTTTTTTTTAGTTATATACTTAACATGGCGGTTTTCAGCTGATTTAAGTAAATGTTCGGGTTAGGGTCGGGTTATTTTATTGCATGGAAAAGACAAACGAGGAAACGCTGAGTGAAGCGCGCCTTTTTTTCAAGAATGTAGTTGACATTTTTAAAGAAGTTTCATTCAACTCAAAGTGAATGAATGAATGAAGTTCAAAAATGTTCCTTAAGAAAAGTTATGTACTTTTGTTCGCTAGCATAAATATAGGAATAATTCTCGAAGAGATAAAAAGGCAAATAAAAGCTAGTAATTTAATTTATTCGCTTGCTTGTTTAGCTGATTTGACAAGTCACAGAAATAAAGGCAAACAGAATATCCATCTAATACCAACGCAATCACAAGCCAGAGCGTGTCCGTTGACCTGCGCTGTTTGCCCTAAGAATTAGAACGCGACTGCCGCCTCTGCTCATTAGCTTCTCACGCCTAACACCTTCTTGGAATTTCTTGTCTACATCGTTCAAGTACATCCTGATTTGCATCTTATACATTAAAGTTAGAGGTCGTTTTTGAATGTGAAAACTTAAAGGAATTATAGAGTTTGGAATCGTGAGCGTGGCAGAAATGTTTTTTGGGTGATAGGATTTTATTTAAAAATGCTAACTTGTTAAAGGAGAAGTGTTATCCACAAAAATTATCACTTACAGACAATGCTCTTCCAAAGGTACGCTGTCAAATAGATTCTGTTTTTTAGGGTTCCGTAGTCAAACTAGGAACCCTTATAGTTTCGCCATGTCCGTCCGTCCGTCCGTCCGTCCGTCCGTCCCCAGTCTAGCTCAGAGACTCATAGTACTAGAAAGCTGTAATTTAGCATGAATGTACATATTAGTCACGCCAACAAGGTGGTAAAATAAAATTTTGAAAAATATTTTTTTTTAATGCACCTCCCCTACACGTAACGTGGGGATGTCTTTTTTTTTTCTTGCCTACCCCATAGTGTGGGGTGTCGTTGGATAGGTCTTTCAAAAATATTGCGGGTTTATAAAAACAATTTTTCGATTAAGGGATCCGTTTATGAAATATTAAGCTTTAAAGCGCTATTTTTTGTTAGAGTCAAGTGTCCCCCCCCCCCCTACAGCCAAAACTACAAGTACTAAAAATCTGAAAATAATCTTCAACGAAAGCGCATATAACGAATTTTAAAGGAAAACTATCACGGCTAAGTAGACATGATTAGTTCCTGAGATACAGGCGATTAACGGGTTTATACCTACTAAAAATCATCTAAGACAGCGCCAAATAACTTTAAATAGAAAATTGTTTCATACATGTTGATTTTTGAGATAGTTTTTTGTGTTTGTCGTTACGGCTTCGGAACCCTACACTGAGCATGGTCCGACATGCTCTTGCCCGGTTTTTTTAAATTGAATCATGCAAGAATCTTAAGATTTTTAATTTTTATGACGTGTCTACTTGTCATTATGTGTCATTGACGTATGATCTTACAGATTAGCGTAACATAACATGTGGTCACGATCCTTAGCAGTGAAGGATTCATTATAAATGCCAAATACATAGAAAACTTACCTATTTAATGTAAAAAATTATACAGTTTACCAACTATACCTATTGTGAAGCTAAATATTTCGATATTTGCGATAACGTTTTTCTTCCCTTAAACCTAGATCGGTGTTGTAGGTTTTTGAATGGTTCGTTTTCATTTCGAAGAAAATGTTTCTTGCAAAGAAACCAAAAAATAATAATTGGAAACTTACAGACCCAGTTTTTCATAACAACTGTAATTCAAAACTCTTAAAAATCGAACTTGATTTAGGGTTTCAAAATTATCGCCTTTGTATGGGAAATCGTTAACAGCTACACGATTTAAGAGTCAGTTTGCAATTTTCTTCAATTAAAAGCCGTATGCAGTCCCACAACGGGTGGAAGGGTATAGAGGAAATAAAACAAAATAACTTAAATATATTTTAATTTACTGTGTATGTAAATCATCACACTCTGGGTACAGAACTGCGCAGTTGCCAGCATTGTGTGCTTCGTCGTACTCTTCTAGTACTTCGGAGGCTCCCTTCGGCAACCTGTAGAATATAATAGAATAGAATAGAATATATCACTACATAGTATAAAACAAAGTCGCTTCCCGCTGTCTGTCCCTATGTATGCTTAGATCTTTAAAACTACGCAACGGATTTTGATGCTGTTTTTTTAGTAGATAGAGTGATTCAAGAGGAAGGTTTTTATGTATAATAAATTTTGTTTTATGTACGTGTGTTATAGAAAACTCAAATAAACCGAAGCGAAGCGAGGGCGGGTCGCTAGTTTTATTTATAAATCACAGGGAGCCGTTTCCGAGACTCAGATGGTAGGTATATACAAGAATTGCTCGTTTAAAGTTATTAGATAAATAGATAGATACATACATACATACATACATTAAATCACGCCTGTTTCCCAGAGGGGTAGGCAGAGACCACTTCTTTCCACTTGCTACGATCTTGACAAATTTCTTTCGCTTCTTCCACATTCGTACATCGAGTCATGCACGCACATCGGTTTCGGGTACTTAAGATTCGGCCCTTTTCCAGTATTTCTCCGATTTGACTCGAAAAAGTACGCCTAGAGCGGCCCCTTCCGACCCGTCCACTCACTTTCGATCTGTATATCTCTTTCGTCAATCTTCTTTCATCCATCCTAGATAGATATATTTGAGAAAACAAGATAAATACGAACTTTTCCGAGCAAATGTCGGCGATTTCGTATGTATTATCTTTTATTTACATCAGGCTAAAAGTTTCCGGTTTTCTGCGGGCCATCAGAGTTCATCCAATACTATTTTGAAACGTTCAACGCTAATGCATTTTACGGGTAATCAGTGGCTGATTTGCAGCTGTACAGTTTGCTTAGCTGCTTAGCGGGTCATTATACAGCTCGCCAATTAGTCGCCGGTTTGTGGCTACCAAAACTGGCCCGTGACTTTGTTGCTTGGATATGCCTTTTATAGGATTTCATACCCTAACGGAGCCCGTTGGTACCCTATTGATATGCCTACGCTGTCCGTCTGTCCTAACTTTAAAGAGCTGTATCTGTTGAATTGTAAACAAATAATAGTACATTACTGCAGAGGCCGTAATGTAAGGGATTTAAGGACGAGTTTGGGGTAGAGGTAGAGTGGATAAAAAGAGTCCTTCAATCCCCGTTCCGGCCGAGGGTTGTATAGTGCTTTTCTCAAGAAATGTTAATATAATTATGAGGAAATATTGAAAGTTCCTTACTGCAATCTTACGATGGTAATCTCAAGACTGCAATATTACTATGGCAATCTCAAGACTGCAATCTTGTGATGGCAATCTCAAGACTGCAATCTTACGATGGCAATCTCAACACTGCAATCTTACGATGGCAATCTCAAGACTGCAATGTTACGATGGCAATGGATGGGAGTCATAAACAAGAAACTTCATGTCTTCATTTCGTGATATTAACGCATACATTTCCGAGCATATTTGGGAAAAAATGATTTAAATAATTATGAAGAAATTAACGTAAACGCATAGGTAATCTCCCAGTTCCCTTGGCACCTTAAGACCTTTTTCTCTTTGAAAAGAGAAAATTGACACAAATGCATACCTTGTCTGGCTGTTGGTAATAGTTTAATATCGTAGGACAATCTCACTCAAATTGACCTAGTCCCAAACTAAGCGTACAACGATAAAAATACTTATACAGAGAACGTAAAAAACCACCAAAACTCCGAAACAAATACTCGCGCTTCTAACACAAATATTTACTGTTATATACCAGTATTCGAACCCGGACCCGCCACCAACTAGGCAAACGTGACATCAGAATTTAATTTGAGTTCTAATACTTTATACAGATAAGATTTTCCATCTGCCGTCCTGCCAAAGAAGGCGGCTAACTGCAATGTAGTAGTCAAAGCACTCTATACTCTATTGGTAACAACATTAAATTTTAAATGCTTATACTTTTACTACACGGCATTGTTTTAAGAACCCTCGCCATTGGTAAAGGATCCTATTTTGACTAAAACCTCTAAAAACTGCGACTAAATACTCAACAAAATAATAAAATTACACGTTAAAACTTTAACAAAACTTCATCTTAACTCTCCGACACGTCTTTAAGGAACAAAATTTCTTAAAACTTAGTCGAATAGTTAAATGACTTACGTGAAAGTCGCCCTGAATATCTCCTCTAAGAAGTTTCCTTGCTCCTCTTTGGCTTTGCCGGCTTCGCACAACATGCGGAGAATGCACCCTTGGCCATTTCTGCCAAGACTGAAAACGAAAATAAAATCATTCTGTACAAGAAAAAACGATACAAATATTCAATAGACAGGCCCAGGGTAATATGGCTGCATTTATCGCGTGACAAAGTTTGGTTAAGGCATCCGTCACCTTCTGACATGTAAATGAGTACGAGAGTGACGGATGCTTTATCCACATTTGACACGCGATGTAGACGCAGCCATATTAGGCCCGCAGAGTCTCTATTCAATACTGTAAAACAATAATTATTTTGACTTGTTATTATTAATGACCGGCGACCGGTAACATATTTTATGTCACTTTAACGTCAAATGTAAAGACTAATATGGATAAGTCTGTGGTGTCAAACTTTTGATCAAGCTGTATTGACGACGCAACATACAAAAGTAGATAGATATTTATCTCTTCTACTGCTTGCAAGCAGGCATTACATTTTAAGTTCACAGGTTATTAATTTAAAGACGACGTTTAAAAAAAAACACTAGTCTAACCCTCTGTTATAAAAATGTTATAATAGATGGTAGACGCGGCACAACAACATCGCTTTAGATGTGTTATGACGGTTTTAAACTCTGCCGCTATTACTGTCACGTTAATAAAAGCTATCATAACGTTGACAATACGATACCATGTCAAAGACAATATGGTTTTACCGTGTAGAATAGAGGCCCTGCTTTGTGAGACTGTATACGACGTTGACAAGAAAGAATAGACCCTCGTAATGCATGTAAAATGCGTTATAACCTCAACTCATCCTTTTCGTAAATGTTAAAATTAGTTTTAACTTTTAATTTGAAATAAAATTGCACTCTTTTTGCAACTAGTGCTTTAACGCCGCGTACAAACTTCTTTTTATTGCTAAGCACCTACTTACGCTTCAAAAAACACCTCCAACTTCTTATAGAAACCACTTCTCCCGTTTCTATGAAAACTGACGCTAGCCTCATCCAAGTTATGAAGATAGCTCCTGTTTTTTTGCTTTTCGTGCATTCTTTTTATAAACGCCTTCTTCCTTATGGTAATTTCTTTATCCTGTTTGCTGTGAACGCTGCGTTTCGCGAAAGCCGGATTCACTATTGGTTTTCTGGAAGATCGAATAATTTTAATCCCTGAAACTCATGAATATTGATTGTTGTTTTACTTAATGGAACAACAATGAGCTTCCGGTTGAAGCTTTTGCTTTTCCATTTGTTTTTTTTTGCAATTCACTGTGTAACGGTTTGTGGAAATAAACTTGCTAAGATATTTCTAACCGTTGAAATTATAAGTACTAGCATAAAGTCATTGCATTTCAGTCCTCAGCATTGGTAGCGCCTAAAATTGCAGTCTTAAGATTGGTGTCTTAAGTCTTGAAAATGCAAATGTTTACGGACATAACATAAGTTTTTTGTTGTCTTTGTGGAAAATTGAATTCGGCCGCTACTTATACAACTGTTTCATCCTTAAGCTTCTTTTTCTTTCTTTTTTTTTCGTGGCTTCACCAATGCGTTGCCGCTCTCGAAGAAATTTAATGATACCCTTTTTAAAAAGCCTTATATTGTAGTGCTTTGTTAAAGTCTCGGAAGCTTATTCCAAATTCCTATAGTACGCACCAGAAACGTTCTAGAGAACCGGCGCGTAGTTGAGTGCACTGACTCGAAAAAATGGGAATGAACCCCCCGCCGATGACAAGAATTTAACCGCATTATCAGTTGATAATAAATCATACCTTTTGTATGGTACTTTAGCTACCACTTTTCCAACTTCATCCAGATAGTAGATGTGTTTGTTTACATCGTTTCGTCTGAGGACGTCGTCTCTCAGGTTAGACTTCAGCATACTGAACACGGCAGGGTCTGTGGGCAGTTGCCACGCGAGGGCAGCTGTGGTGCCAAACCACACAACGTTCCCGATAGGAATGTACCCAGAGTTTTGAGTACAAAATACTGAAAACAAAGCAAAAGTAACAGGGTACCTAATACTTTATAGAAACACCTCTCAACGAGCGTTATCATCATCATCGATCGAATTTCTCGACACTTGAGGTTTTTTTTTCAGTAGTCACAAATTTAACCTAACTTAATTAACGTAATTAATGTTTCAGATGTCCTGAATATGACATGGTTTCAGCAGAAAATAGCGTTAGATGAAATTAAATTCGATAAAATGATTGTACAAGTAATGACATAAAATTACAAGGAAATCTGTAGTAAAGATATAGTTATTAAAGTTAATATTATATACATTCAAGGGGTTTACAGGACTTTTTTCCTAATGGGCAGAAATGTATGAATCCCAGCCTAGGAACTAATTGCAATAAGCGATAATTCATTGGATGTTTTTTTTATATTCGAAAAAAAAACCGAGAAATATCAAATTGCTGCAAGAAATTTTAATGTCCGAACTAAAATGTTACAAGAGCAATGTGGTTATTTTTGAAGTAACCCACAGTATTTATGGCAACAAATTTTCTAACACAAATATTTGGGACTATTTTATTCTCTTCTAGTAAAAGTTTTAGAACTCAAAATCACCTATCCAGTAATCCTCCTTTGCAAAAGTGCAGAAGTGAAAGACAGACAGTAAAACATTTCAGAAGAATGAAGAGATTATTCAGAAAAATTATATTCTTAATAAAAAAATTATAATTACCCATTTGAAAAGAACTGCCATCAGGAAATATTAAAAACCTCTTTCTTCTTAAGAGTATTTTCGAATCACCTGAATCAATCGATTCCAAAATTGACGTATTAAGAGATTCTAATGCAAAAATGGGGACTAAAATAGCCAGTAACCAAATAGTTTTTCTTAAATCCATGGCAATGTTGCTCGTGACTCTTGGTAAGGTAAATTTAACTTGAAATGTTTCTAAACGTTACTTAAACAGAGCAGTTCTGGGAGACGACTGAGAGTATAGGAAAGGCGTTTAGCACTTGTTTAAGACAAGACACATTGAATACGGTTACAACGAATGCTCAAATTGGCTTAGGAGGTGACAAATTGGAGCTCAAATTAATGTTATGGTTTCCACTCTTATGTTAAGTGGTTTTAGACCTAGTTTAGCATAGGTTATAAAAAATAAGAAATATATACGACTTTGTTATTATTATCGCAAACTTCATTTTGCTTCGTCATTTGAGTAAAGTCTGCCTAAGATTACAGTTCATAGAAAGTCTAGCAGTATTTTTTCTGACCCGTAATATTTATACAGTCATCTATGTAAACAATATAAAACGGTATGTATTTGCAATTAATTATTTTCATTATAAAAATAAAATAAAAAATGGTCTGCAACCTTAAGTTTGAATTACTTTTACACTACATAAGACAATTGGGTCGAAAATTTGCCTGGGACAATTTAATTTGTCTACCTTACCCATTTTTTTTCTGTGATAATCAAGTTGTCAAAATTTAATTCATTATTCGTCTGACTTTACGTTGCGATAGCAGTTATATTTGGGAAAAAATAAAATATTTTGTTGGAAATCAAAATTGTATTGTATCTTATAGTTCAGCGGATTCTTAGAGATCTTGGCAGCCAGGGTAGAGAGTGTCACACTTTTCAGCAGCGTGTGCTGCATCATACTCTTCATCCTTCGAGCCTTTCGGTAACCTGCAAATAATTAAATCATTACAGATTCTCTCATAATATAAATAAAACAGAATATCGGATTCATTCTTTTGTTTTTAGTGTAATGTTGTAAATATTCCTCTTTCTATACTCATCTGTAGGTAAACACATTACATTATCTCTCTTTTCTTAGCTACTGTTAATAACCCAAGCAGGTGTTAAGGTCAGCTTATAATACTAACATCAAGTTTCCGAATTATTTCTATATAAATTCTTTTCAAAAGGTCATGGTTTAAGCAAAAATAATGTTATTGATGCGACAAATACGAAAGACTAGTGGACTGTATTAATTAAAATTTACGCACGCATGCTCCGCGACATCAATGAGTTTGTGAAGGTAATAAGACCGTCAATTTGGATGGTAAAATACAAATGATTGCGTTCGGGCTTACCTGGGATCTCCGGTGTGACCGCTTCGCACCATCAGCAGCAGCCAGTTCGAGGGTTAACCCAGCGCTGGATCCAGATAGGCTTCTCCCTTCCCTGCTACACTTAGGACACTATTCCCACTCACACAAGCCAGATCGCAATCTTCTTTGTTAGAATTAATTAGTTTTGAACAGGAGATCGGTATACAGCTGAAATTGCCTTGCTACGAGATTTTATTTTATTAACGACAACGACAAGCCGCTACGCGGTTTCGAAGTTATAACGGAAGTCTATTCTATCAATGTTGCCAGTCTAAGGTGACACTGGAATCTGACCGTTCTATTGAAACTACCAGATTAAATAATTAATTCGACAATACTGAACATTCCGCCCACCTAAATGCGACGGTATACTAAATAGTTCCGCGGTATTTACCACGAAATTATACCATAAACTACGAAAAATTAGCGTAGAGAACGTGACTTAATTGAACTCTACAATGAATTACGAAAACAACAATTACGATAAGTTACACTGATCTTGGGTTAACGAAAAGCAGTGTAAACGACAAGACGGAAACGATAAATTTAACTTAAATGTCGTTTGCTGATGGCAAAGGACAAATCTTTACAACCGGTCTTTTGTACTGCCCAGTGGCAGTCTTCACCGTTACTACTCTACATATTCCATCTGCACCTGGATGCAGAGCGATAATACGACCTAATGGCCAGTTAAGAGGCCTTAATAGTTCATTAACTATAAGCACTAATGCTCCTACGGTTATATTCGAATGTTGTTTATCCCATTTAGCTCTCTGTTGTAGTGTATGCATGTACTCACTATGCCACCTATGCCAGAAATCCTGGTGCATCTTTTGGATGAGTTTCCAACGTTGCATAACGCTTATCTTTAAGTCAACATAGTTTTCCTCTGGCATAATCGACAAAGGTTCCAGAGTCAAAAAATGACCTGGGGTTAACGCCGAGAGGTCATTAGCGTCCGAGCTGAGTGGCGTCAACGGGCGCGAGTTCAACATCGCCTCTATTTGCGTGAGTACCGTGTAGAACTCTTCGAAAGTAAGTCTTTGGGTACCAACGACACGAGCAAGGTGTGTCTTTACCGATTTGATGCCTGCCTCAGCCAGGCCATTGAAATGGGGACTACCAGGAGGGCTGAACGAAAACTTAATTTCCTGTGATTCCGCGGCCTTTTGCATGAGAGAACCAAGGTAGTTACTAGCACCGATAAAATTACGTCCTTGATCGGAAACGAGATGGCTACATCGGCCACGACGTGCGATGAGTCTCCGTAGAGCGGCCAGGAACGCCTCAGACGACAACTCGGAGGCGAGTTCGATATGAATAGCTTTCGTACTAGTGCAGACGAAAATGCAAATGTATCCTTTATAGGTTTTAGCACCGCGACCACGTCCGAGAGCGATATCGAAAGGTCCACCGTAGTCAACAGCACAACTCGAGAAACATTTCATTTGGTTTATCCGATACGGCGGATAATTTCCCATTAGCGGGGCGGGAGCGGTTAGCGGACGAACACGAAAACATTTAATGCAACCTGAAATCACCGATTGAATAACACGTTTACACGACAATATCCAAAAATTTTGAGCAAGGAGATTTTGAAGAGTCTGCGCACCGGGGTGCATGAAGCGAATGTGGTACTCCTGAATTATAAGATACGTAAGGCGATGAGAGCGCGGCAATAGCAGCGGATGCTTAATTTCAAATCCTATGTTAGCATTACCCAGGCGACCGCCCACCCTGAGAAGACCCGCTTCATCGATAAATGGTGACAATTTACGTAAACTCTTTGGTAGTGAGTTAGATGAACCTTTGCGTAGGTTTTCTAACTCCGACGGAAAAACACCCTCCTGCACGACTTTAATTAGGAACATAAAACCTCTATGAACCTCTGATGGCTGTAAAGGCCCGAAAACGCGTTTCTTGATAGATGATTCTTTGCAATTTTGTAAGAATCGAAACAAGTACGAAGTTACATGTTTCAATTTCGAAAAAGACGAAAACTTATTCAACAATGAATCGACAAAATTAGGCTCTTTGGATGTCAACAAGCTGAAAATACGCTGTTCCTCGTGTGTATCCTTAGGCGACAAGAAAGATAAGGACGAAGTCACAGGCCATTTCTCTTCAGGCTCGGCAAGCCATGAGGGACCTCTCCACCACAGATCATTAGAAACGAGGTCTGCAGGCAGCAAACCGCGAGAACCGCTATCCGCTGGATTCGAGTGAGTACTAACGTGCCTCCATCGATCAGGCGCTATGGTCTCCTGGATGCGACTGACACGATTTGCCACGAACGTCTTCCATTTTGACGGGCACGATTTTATCCACGACAAAGCTACACTAGAATCGGACCACGCGTAGATCTCCTCAATAAGGTAAAATGGTTTTAGAGCTTCAATGGTACTATTCATGAGCTCAGAGAGTAGCACAGCTGCTTGGAGCTCAAGTCTAGGGATAGATTGCTTGCGAAGAGGCGCAACCTTAGACTTCGCACAACAAAGGTTAACAAAAGACGAGCCTTCATTGTTAGCGAATCGACAATACACGACAGAGCAATATCCGCGCTCTGACGCGTCACAAAATCCGTGGAGTTGTAACGACACAAAAGGGCCAACAACACGGCGAGAGATTGCAATTGACGCCAACGTTGCCAGTTGCGATTTAAAACGCAACCATTCTGAGGCGATCTCAGATGGTGCGTCGTCGTCCCACGAGACGCCAGCCGTCCAGAGGAGCTGCATAAGATACTTAGCATAGAACGTAACGGGACCGAGGAAACCTAAAGGGTCATAAATACGCGCTACCTCCGACAAGATGGTACGCTTTGTGCAACGACAGTAATGAGTATCGGCAACACGGAAATAAAATGAATCAGACTGCGGCTGCCACAGCAGTCCCAGTATCTTAAGCGAGACGTCAGACATATCCTCGAAACTTTTGAAATGCTCCGAGTACAAGTCCGAGGAGGGAAGGCTATCAAGAAAGTCACGATTATTTGAGGTCCACTTTCTCAGATGGAAACCACCCGACGACAATATTTTTGTGAGTTCCACCTGAAGCAAGCAAGCCTGCTCGACAGAGTCCGCTCCAGTCACGACGTCATCGACGTATATATCGCGAGCGAGAACAGCGGAACCAGCAGGACAGTCAGCCACGGCATCCCTGGCAAGCTGTGCCATGGTTCGAAGAGCTTGAAACGGCGCAGAACAGACACCATACGTTACAGTTTTGAGGCGGTAGTCGCGCACGGGACCAACAGCGGAGGGCCGCCACAGAATGCGCTGAAACTCAGCATCTTCCTCAGGGACCAAAATCTGCCGGTACATCTGCCTAACGTCACCCGTGAACACCACAGCATGCCAACGGAAGCGCATGAGCAGATCGAAAATATTGGTTTGCAGTTTGGGTCCAGCGAGGAGAGTATCATTTAATGAAAGGCCCTTAGCGTCCTTCGCGCTGGCATCAAATACAACACGAAAGGGCGTGGTGACTGACTCGCGCTGAATACCGTGATGCGGTATATAATAAAACTGGCCCTCACTCGTAGAAGGAGGACTCACTTCTTCAAGATGACCACGTGACTCATAATCTTCCATAAATTCGACATACGACCTTTTGAACTCGGGGTTACAATCCAATTTGCGTTCTAACGATTGAAAGCGCTTTAAGGCGATTTCACGAGAATGGAAGAAGGTAGGTTTGTTCGTAGCTTCGACGAAAGGTAGGGGCACTACGAATCGACCTTCTCCGTTACGGTAGTAATTATTGGCAAAATAAACTTCGCAAAGTTGGTCCTCCTTCGACACGAAAGGTTTAATCGGAGAACTAACATTTTCTAATTCCCAAAACTTTTTAATGGAATCATCCAACGACAGCGTTTGCGAACGATTCGACACGAACAGGCAATGTTTATTATTACTACGACAAGGTACGAAAGCGTTCGACGCGAGTGGACTTGCGTCACACTCACCCATTAAGATCCAACCGAAGATAGTATTCAATGCCTTCGGTTGTCCGGGCTTCCCTCGCTTAAGACCAGGCAGCAGCGACGAAGCGAAAATATCTGCGTTGAACAAAATATCTACTGGCCCTGGTCGAGCAAAGTCAGGATCCGCGAGCGACAAATTATTTATGTGCGACCATACCGACGAGTCGACAGGTTGGGTAGGCTGGTCAGCACATATCGACGACAAAACGAGAGCGTCAAACGTAATGATCGCCGACGAAGTTGCGTTACCGGCCGGCCTAAAGTCACATGACAGCGAGCCGAGCGGTTGAGCGACAGTATTGCCAATCCCGCTTACGGAGTGTTGGCTACGACAAATGTTAAAACCTAGCATTTTTACACAAGAATCCGAAATAAAATTACATGCGCTGGCGCAATCTAGGAGTGCGCGCACTGGTCGAAAACTACCTGAACTGTCTTTAATTAAAACCCTAACAGTCGAAAATAGAACAGTGTTTTCCCCAGTCACCGAAGTTAAAACCGTGTTACTACCAACATTACTTAATCCCGGCGGCGCGTTGTCCTCCGCGGCAGGCGGTGACAGCTGAGTAACTTTGGTAAAATGCAACAAAGTGTGGTGGGAACAACGACACACACTACAACGAGAGGCACGACAAGCTTTTACACGATGAACATTCGAGAAACATAAAATACACAAACCCTTTTCCTTGACGAAATTAAAACGAGAATTTGTGTCAAGATTCAAAAAATCATTACAAGTATCAAGACTGTGCTGGCCAGTACAAAAGCTACAAGTTGGGCGAGAAACTACAAACGATGCTTTTTGTTTGCTCACATTATTATGAACATGTTTGTTAACGCCTACCCTTTTATACGAAACAATAGGATTACTAGCAGGTGAAGGCGTAACGTTTGACAAATTAAGCGCCTTGTATTGTTTTTCAATGAAAGCCTGAACGTCAGTTAATAACGGAATTTCATCACTATCATGCTCGAGTTGGAATGCCTCACGGGTGCATTTATCTAATTTAGACCACAACAAATGGAACAGCATGAAATTCGTGTCCGGTAATCCATATTTATCCAAAACCGATAAATTTTCCGAAAATGTCCTATGGACGCGTTCAAGGTCACATGCCGACTTAATTCTAATCGGTTCACACGATAACAATTTTTCATAATAATGTGAGGCAATTTGTCGTTTTTTATCATAATATTTACGTAAACAGTTATATGCATCCAAATAACTCTCATGGGTAAGTGGGTAGTTTTTTATCAACTCATAAGCGGAATTTTGTACACACGATAGCAAATAGTGTAATTTCTCGACATTAGAAATATTCCGGTTATGAATTAATGAATCAAAAAGTTGTATAAAGGATACCCAATTTTCTAACTTACCGTCGAAAGGTTTAATGTTTATTTTAGGCAATCTCGCTACCACTGTTTCGTCAACCCAAGGCTTTGTTTCACTTTCCAGCAATTGCCCGCGACGCAGTCTAAATTTAATGTCTAATAACTTTTTCTCAAATTCAAAAGTAACACTCATTTCTTCACTACGATCCGACGGATCCAATAACGACAATACTTTCCGTTGCGCACAATGAAAATCATCCGCTATTTCTTTTAAATCACGTTCACTAAAACCTAACAACTCTGTTTTTTCGATATATTCAAGTCGCATTATGGCGTAATCTCGCGATACTCTATTGTTATCAACTTCGACAGTCTCCGACACTGAGCTATGTTCGTGATTTGACATTTTGAACGTAAACAATACACACTAACGAATGAATGAATAATTTACAATTTTACCAACAAAAACTAAATTACGATAAATTTATTTAATCTATGGTACGAGGATGTACTGCCAACCTAAACCGATAACGACAAAAAAATGGCGTACAACCAACTACATAAAATCTCGGCCAAAGCAACTTCTTAACTACCTTCACACAAAAAAAATAAAAAATTATAACGCAATAATATCTTGAAACATACGTACGAAATAACGATAAATATTCACTTTTCAATAAAATCTGGTTCGAATGACCAAAATGATGCGACAAATACGAAAGACTAGTGGACTGTATTAATTAAAATTTACGCACGCATGCTCCGCGACATCAATGAGTTTGTGAAGGTAATAAGACCGTCAATTTGGATGGTAAAATACAAATGATTGCGTTCGGGCTTACCTGGGATCTCCGGTGTGACCGCTTCGCACCATCAGCAGCAGCCAGTTCGAGGGTTAACCCAGCGCTGGATCCAGATAGGCTTCTCCCTTCCCTGCTACACTTAGGACACTATTCCCACTCACACAAGCCAGATCGCAATCTTCTTTGTTAGAATTAATTAGTTTTGAACAGGAGATCGGTATACAGCTGAAATTGCCTTGCTACGAGATTTTATTTTATTAACGACAACGACAAGCCGCTACGCGGTTTCGAAGTTATAACGGAAGTCTATTCTATCAATGTTGCCAGTCTAAGGTGACACTGGAATCTGACCGTTCTATTGAAACTACCAGATTAAATAATTAATTCGACAATACTGAACAGTTATAGATAAGAAAAGCAATCAATAACAAAGTAATAATGGCTACCTATTATTTTATCGAAACACCTTTCAACGAATGTATCATTACGCCGAATTTTTATTACATCGAAAGGCATTTCTCACTTTAAGCCTGGTTATAAGTGAGACTTCTCATGACGAATCAGACTAAACCGTTTTCTTTGACATGTCTTGAGATGAACATCTCACTCAAGATCAGTTATTTAATACAGCCCTTGATGGCAAACTCACGTGAACACAGTCCTGAGTAACTCCTGCAAGAATGTCCCCTGCCGTGTGTAGGGCTGACCCGCTGTGCATAGTTTATAAAGAACGCACTGCCGCCCATCCTGCCCCAACCTGGACAAAATTTTAATATTTTTTTATTATTATAAAACTAAAACCACTTTTAGGTTAAGACTTTTATACTTTGAATTATTTGGTGGCGTTATATTTGGTGAATTTTTACCATTTGTACCTTTCGGTTTAGTGTTTACCATACTTTCTATACCGTTTTTTTTTACTTTACAATAATTCGATCATATACTTACTTCAATTACCACGGGTCGAATATTTGGTGCCAATGACGTAAAAATGATGAAAATTTGCACAGAGGGTGCTCTCATTTAGCCGGTGTCACAATGTTAACTGGTAGAAATCAATTATCAATACAAAATAAAAAACATTTAAATTTCACACAGTAAAATACAGATTAAGGTCAGTCAAAATATGGATCACTGCAAGAGCATTTTGTTCACAATTTTCTAAAAATGTTAATTTAAGTCAATATTTTTTTATTAGTTTTAATTCAGTGAGTATTGTTCAATATCAAAATGGCATAATAGATTTTAGTCATACATATTGTTATAACATTAACATTTTAATAATTACGTTATTCGATGATTTGTGCTTTTATCATCGTTTCAACCTTTCATTATTGTTAACACTTTCAACGCCATCAGTACCGAAACGCACCTTCGGTAGGACAAGGGCACAATTGCTATTGTGTCATCGTCATTGTACCGAAGGTGCGAAAAATTCGACCCCGAATGATTACCACTATCTCAATAAAAACGAGTTTTTAGTTAGAACAGGCGATTCACGGAAAACATCCAGTACCGTAGAGTAGGGACTAAAGGGTGAGTGGGGTTACAACCTAAAATAAGTCATAACTTGTTACAAATAACAACAAGACGTATTAAATGGACTTTACATCTATTGGAAATAATTTCATTCTTATAATTAGTAACATAATTTATGCTTCATTTTAGGTTTTCACCCCTTAATCCTTTCTCACCCCGTTTTACGGTAATTTTATTGTATTTGTTAGTCAATTATTTTTAAGAACTAAGCATCGATTTTACTTGTGCCTTCTTACTGATAATAATAAGAATTTGAGAGCAGAACCTTTTTTTTTAATTTCTATATTTTATTAACAACCATTAAAATTTGCCTTTTAAGTTATTACCAATTACAATGACAGAGAAACATGTGAAATAAGAAAATAATTGACATATTTTATGTACCTGAAAATATGCCCAAGTAGAAATAAAAAAAAAGCTCCAGAAGATATAAATTTAATCGCTTTTGGGGTGAAGTTTTGCTTGTATTCTTGTAACAAATACAAAATTTATCAAAATACACTCACATTTTACTTGTAATTATAATTTATATATACAGTCAAGGTCACCAATCACACCACAATGTTTCCAAAATATGTACACAGACCTTATTACTATGGCAATAAGGTCTATTTGTACATATTTTTGCAACTTTGTGCGGATAGTTATTTTTAACCTGCCTCCTTGTACCAAAAAAAAATGCCGTAAAACTTCATCTTTTCATATTCTAATGACTAAATTATTTTGTTAACATTTCAGAAACATACTTTCTACAATAATTTCTAAAGATAAATCCTCTGTTATTTATATGCAGCAGAAACGCCCAGCGTGACCATGCACTCAGAATTGGTACAACATGCCCAAAGGACACGAAAATTCCAAGACGTAACACATCTTTGTAATAAATCAAATGGCATACCTATTGTTTTGTCGTAAAGTATATTTAGTGTCTGTTTGTTGCAAAAGAGGTTCTTGTGGATAAATCCTAACAATTCAAAGAAGAGACTTAGTTCTTGAGCAATACTTACGCACTGAAGAAAGTTTCTAACTTTCCAAACAAATCCAACCGGCTGTTTCTATGAAATTCAATAGAGTTCTTGTCCAAGTGATTTTTCTTCAGAAAGTCTTCCTTTAGACGGCGGTTATGCATTTTTGTTCGATCTATTTTCATTTTTAATTTGTCTTTGTAGGAGATTTTATTGTCGATACTTCTTTTTGCAAATGCTGGGTTTATTATGTTTTTCCTGAAAGCATGAGAAATGAAAGAATGAAAGAATGATCCCTAGATCTGCTACGTGTCTTACAATAATTTATTAATTAGGTTAAAGTAAATGCCGTTTTTTTTAGTGTTGTACAGTCAACCAATTTGATTCCTAGGCCACTATGGACTTTGTCAACGTGACGTTGTAAACCAAATCATAGGGAGTCTCTTACGTTTTGGTTGACAACGTCACTTTAACATAGTCCAAAGTGGCCTAGAAATCAAATTGGTTGACTGTACATGTTGCATAACGCTATCGTAAACGATTTTGGAATACTGACAAAATGTATGGTATTGATGTTCGCATTCGATGCGATTGCCTGACAGCTTACGTCAATCCTATACATTTTTGATATCAATATTGAACGCTGAACGCATGTTGTCTAGGGCCTTTGTTGTAAATAGAACGTACCGGGACAGCTCGGTCTACAGACTTCACAAACGTAGTTTTTAGAGTTCCGCATCCAAAGGTCCAACGGGACTTTATTACTAAAAGCCTTTCGAAATTGAAAGATTTGCAGTATTTTTAGATAGCTGTTTGTGAATAATAGTAACTACATTATCTCACCTATTATAAGGCACCTTGGCTATGACTTTCCTATTTTCATCCAGGTAGTATATGTGCCTAAGGTCACCCCTCCTCTGTGCTATGCGTTCCTGGTCCTTGAACATGTGGAACAACTGAGGGTCTGTTGGAAGACTCCATGCTATTGCGGCTGTACTGCCGAAGAGGAAAATGTCTCCAATCGGGATGATGGCTGAGTCTTGGACGCAGAATACTGAAAATAATTCGAGTTTTTGTTTAGGTACAGTCAACCAATTTGATTTCTAGGCCACTTTGGACTATGTTAAAGTGACGTTGTCATCCAAAACGTAAGAGACTTCGTACGATTTGGTTTACAAAGTCACATTGACAAAGTCCATAGTGGCCTAGGAATCAAATTGGTTGACTGTACTTGATGAGAGCCGTTCTGAGGTAGTGGAAGAATGGAAGAACAGGGTCTTGAAATCTCAAAGAATGATAGTACGAAACAACGGAAACATGAGTTGTACTAAGATAAATAAGTAGTATTCAGAAGAAAACCATAAATTGAAAAAGCGAGAATAAAATGAAAAAAGAAGAAGAAAGACGAAGCTAAACAGAATGATTACTGGCCAGTAATGTATAGTCAATACTTATCCAATTACTCGTATTTAATGATTTGCATGTGTGGTCTTTGTACCATAGTTGGATTATTTGTCCAAAATTCATTACGATTCATTATTACTTTGAGAAGTCATTCTGAATGTTCATTTTCAAACAACATCTAAGTAAGATTTTATCTCAAAAACTTGTTGAAACCACAAAGAAACTTAACATTCAACATTAAAACTAAGATAAAACTTGTGCCGCTGTCGAGACCGGACGTAAGTATGTTAAATAAATGGCCGTAATAAATAATGTCGCCATTCTTACCCAACTGGAACGAGCTGCCCTCAGGAAACACTAGAAACCTCTTTCTCCTCGACAATATTCTCGAATCTTCAATATTCCCGTTATAACTCTCATTCAAACACCAAACACATTCGAGAAACAAAACTAAAAAAGAATGCCATTTAAAATTCATCCTTCCAACTTTAAATTACATAACGTTCCAAAAGTTTGAAACGGTTTTTTCGAAGTTGACAGTAGTAAAATGTGATATGGACTGTCGCGCTATCCCTTGCAGAGCAAGCAGAGTCATATAAATGAGTGTCCAATTAACAAGTTTAGTGTCAAACGACACAGTTATTCGTGTTGAAATTCGAACTGTACTTAGGTTTGGAAACAAAAAAGGAATTTTGGACACGCGTGCTCTGCGTGGGTGTGACGTATAAATAAAACAACTATTGTTTTACACAATTTATTTCTAAATATAGCTCAGAGGTGCTAAGCCACTTTCATTGGATTTGACAATATAAGATTCATGAGACTTATTTTAGCGCTTGATAATGACTTCATCGGGTCTTTATTATCTGCCATAATTTAGTTTCGATCACTATGGATTTGTGTAGATACGTATAATTATCGAAAGTCATAACGTACTTTTTTCACTCACCACTTTTTTAATTTTTATTTAACAAACCTTACTTAACCTAGCCATTATCGACAAGTTAAATATTCAAATTCTAACCAGTTTAAAGTTTCAGCGATATGAAAATTATGACCGTCGATCATTCCGTAAACCAACACATAATAATAAAAAAAAAAATTGGAAACCACTGGCTCCCGATTAAACCACATATGTTAAACAAAGGAAAGGTAACTAAAATTGTATACAAATATTATTTAATTTTAATCAGTAAGTACATACTCGGTGACAATGAGTAAAGTTAAGCGGACAACGTGGTAATCCTGGTTACGTTTATCTCATGACAAAATTTGGTTAAAGCATTCGTCACTTTCGTACATATATTAATGTCAGAAAGTGACGGATGTTTAATCCACGTAGAATTATTAGGCCCCAGCACTTATTATAAATTTTAAAGGAAAAATAATACTGATCTTGTTGAGTTACTTGGTACATTGTCTTTAGCTAGCGTTGCCTTTAACGTTCCTTAGTAAGTAAACTTGGGTATTTGGTCACTCGGAGACAACTCCTCGCAGTCAGGATACAGAGACTCACAGGGTTCCGTGGCTGAGTCAGCATCGTCGTACTCCGTGAGTTCCTCGGTGTGCTGGCCTTTCGGTAAACTGGAAGAAATAATATATATCACACCCTTCCACTATAAACATTTGCGTACTAAGAAGAAAAATCAACGCCATCTTTGGATATATCCGCAATACTAATTTACGTTGCGACCGAGTGGCGTCTTTTGTATTTGGTGTATGGTATGCATGTGACGCCCTGCAAGGGCAAAGCAACACGAGAGGGATAACTATTTAAATATCCTTATTTTAAGTTATTGCACATTATCACAATTTTAGCAATAAGATATATGAGGTATTACACTTATTGCAGTAATCATTAAAAATATATTCTACCTACTTATTCTTAATCTACATTATTAATAGTTCACATTAAAAAAGTCGTTTGGGTTATCGAAACATTTGTTAATTAAAAATAATTTTAATTGTTTAGTAAACATATTTGGCCTATGTAGGTTTTTTATATAATTTGTCTGGTTGTGATGAGGGCTGGTTGTAACTATTTTTAGTCTAGAAAAGGATATTTTTAGTTTATTAAGATTCCTATCGTGTAGTTACAAAAAAAATCGAATGTTACTAAGATATCTAGAATGATAAACTAGCACACAGGCCACCTGATGTAAGTGGGATCTGAGACCTCTTAGATAAGACTGCAACCCTAACACTTCAAATGCTTTGCCAGACCTGAGGGATAAGATGAAATGTCTCTATCTATGTATATTTATTAGTAATTTTACCGATAGGTTAAGACTGCTCCGAGCGTACGCCGAATGTACAGTGGCGCCCTGATTACTATTATTGTGTTTTCTAATATACTAAAGTATTTTCCTGAAATTGGTCGATACGTTTTTATACTACAAATGAAAACACATCTTATAGGGTATATCACATAGTTTAATAACAATTCACCTTCAAGTTATCAACTTAACGGAAACAGTGGCTACCTTTTCCCGTTAATCTGACTACTCAAAGGGTAATTGTTAATAAAGTTTGTTACGTATCCCATACAATGTGTTTTTACTTGCCCTATATAAACTTATCATTTGCAATTAAATTCTTTAGTTAATTATAAAACACAATAATAGTAATGAGGGCGCCACTGGACGCTCGACGTTTGCTCGGTGCAGTCTTAAAGGATAAGATAGTGGGAGTGATCCGGACGGCCACTGTACATGGTCCCACCACCACTTGCAGTGGACAAGTATCAGCTGATGATGATGATGATAAAACCGTACTCACGTGAACACAGCTCTCATGATCTCCTGGAAGAAGGAGCCCTGGTGATGATGTTGTGTCTGACCCACCTGGCACAGCATCCGCAGCACGCAGTGTTTTCCGTTTGAGCCCATGCTAAAAACAATGACTCAGTTGTCTTTAAGTTGCCAAGTACGAACCTGTGGCCTGTGCTGTTGCCTGTTTTGGACTTGGACAGTTTGTGATTGGATATTCTGGGATAAGTACTAGATGAACTTTATACTCATGGTGCCACGTAATATTAACCACCTCATGCAAATTTTCTCACTGCGTGTTTCATTTACCGTGGTCCACGGTGGCCACCCTACTATTTTTTTTTGTATTTTAATCATCAGGACACGGTTATTATTATTACAATTGAAAAAAAAGAGCAATCCACCGAGGAAATCTGTAATTTGTAGCCGCGGTGAAACCGCTGACGGGCAGCTAGTTTAAATTAAAATAAATGTTACTTGTACTTCTGACAGAAAAAAAAAGTGTCCTATAATTTACGTAGGAATTATTGTACTCCTAAATATCGCATAAACTGTTAATCAATAAATATATAATAGTGGCTACGATTTTTCTTTAATTTTAAATATAGTATAGACTAAATCTTTAACCAAACAATAGTAAAGCATGTTGCGGGTGTTTTTACTTTGAATGAGTGCTTACTACTACTTATTTATTTATACTATGAACAAAAAGTTGGAAATTGGATTCTGATAATCAACTAAAACGTGCGTGTACTAAATTGAGTTGAATTATTTTTGTGATAGCTACCCTAATCCTTTAATTAGTGATGACCTACAGCTCTTTAAAATGCCATTAAAAAAACAAAATTAATCACAGGCCGAAAAGAAAACCTACGCTCGTAAAACCGTCTCTATTTTCGGGAATAGCGCAGCGCGGCCACTCCTGTGAAATTCGACGCTCCGTTCCTCCATGAGTTCGCTTTTCAAAAACTCGCGCTTGTGTTCATAGGCATGCATCCGTTTCCTGTCTATTTTGAATTTCTGTTGAGTTCCTTTTTTGAATCGCTCATTCATGTCCACGCTTCGCTTAGCAAACGCTGGATTTACGATGGGTTTCCTGCAAATTTGAAAGGATGTTAGACGGTTAGCTTAGACGTTCAGGGGTTTAGGTCAAACCTATTGAGTTGCAAAGTGAATTGAGCTCGATTTTAGCTTGATTACAGAATAACGAATATGTTAAAACATTTTATTAGAGATTTAGAGAACAATTTTTACTTCAATTTATTTACAACCTTTCGTTACCAACACACAGGTGAAGGCCAGAAAAAGTTGAGGTTAAGACAAGGCACGCGTCATGACGTCAACGCGTGGCCACGCCACCTCCATTTTCTCAATTTGTCTCTTTCGTATTCGATTAATAAGCTGAAAATAAGTGTAGCCATCCGCGGTGCATTTCTTTCAAAGACGTTGACTATTAGCTTAGGGGATTACCATAACATTCAAAAGAAGTCCAGTTGAGAGAGATCGACAGAGTTGTATACCTGACATAGCTCAGTCTCTTTCCGTCAACCTAAACAGATCTGCTTCAGTATGTGTTGTCATGATAACCTTCCAGGGTACCCATGTCATACTGACCTCTCATACTTCTTCTTAAACAACACCTTCCCATCGAAATCCGTGAAGTATATCATCTTGGAGTCCATCCTTCGGTGCAGGGGGTCCCCATGATGCATGAATGGAGAGTACGGGTCCTGGGGCAACTCGTATGCGAGAGCCGCGGTGTAGCCAAAGAGGAAGATGTCCCCGATCGTGAATATTGTGGGGAAAGTGTTGCAGAATACTGGAACAACAGGGTGTTAGTAGAATATATACAAAAAAAAAACCTAAAAAGTGGTGGAGACTTGCAATCAATAGGGATGACTGGCTAAAATCCTTTGCCCTTGCTTTGGAAGTTTGGAATTAATAAATTGTTTGTTCGTTCGTATTTTGGAGGTAATCTTTGAAAATACAGGTCGCAAAGTAATCTTACCTAGTCCTGAATGAAACTGGGTACAAAACATACGGTTTTAAATAAATAAAATACATTGAACAAAGAAAACATCCAAAAAAATGGCCTTTCTTGGAATCAAACCCCGTTAGTGCTAGCGTCGTAAGCAAAGTCACTACCAACTAGGCTCAATGCTGTAATGAATTATTTTAGAGTTATTACGTCTTAGTCAACCCTAAGGTTGCCAATGCATTCACAGTCTTAGGATTGCGCTAAATTTCAAATGTATGTAGGCTCAGGTTCCATTTAGGTACCATCAGGTGGCTTGTGTGCTCCTAAACTTCACCATGACACCAAAAAAACGGTATACTTTGAAAGACTTTGTCATACTCACCTATTTGAAAAGAGCTGCCTTCAGGAAACACAATAAATCTCTTTCTCCTCGACAATATTTCCAATCCTCTACCTTCCCTCTCATCTGTACTAAATTCACTATTATTAAAACTCTGACTCAACACGATATCAATAAAAAATATCACAATAACGAACTTCAAACCAGCCATCTTAATTTAGCTGTATTTTTGCTAACATAGCTATATGTAGGTGTATTTTTAAGTATAACGCACTGTCCCAGTATGTAAAGAGATGAGGAGGTTAACTAAGTGTTCGGGATAAGATGATCTTTTTGATAAATCCATAAGTTGGTAATCACGACGCTCAAACATGCGCCAGCGCATACCGTTATAGCGGATCTACAGGGTGATTTCAAACAAGGGCGAAAACTAATATTAAATAAAAAAATGAATTCGAATTAGAAACAAAACAAGGTTATTGCTTTTTTAATTAATGGAATTAGATATTTATATAGCATTCAATCGGGAATTCAATAATAACTTATTATGTGATAATACAGGACTTAACTTTTCCGTCTCATAGTTTGTTTGTACGTTTGCAAATATCAAAAGACCCGGTTTTTGGTGATTTAATTGAAAAGATTTTCAGGTATTTTTCTATAGTTTTAGATAAAGACGGAATTACTTGGCAAATTTCATACATCTAGGTCAACGGAAAATACCCTATAAATATTGATTCACTTGAGAGTGCAAAATTTACGTTTTGGGCGGCAAAAACGGCCGTATCATTTTTATGAGTTAATTTAGAAGTGTGATTTTTTTACATCTCTCTCTTATCTGTAAATTTGAGTATGTGGTTTTAATTTGAACTCGATACCTCCACGCGTTCCCAAGATAAAGGTCCTTGACAGACAGACGGGCAGACAGACGCACAACAAAGTGATCCTATAAGGGTTCCGTTTTTCCTTATGAGGTACGGAACCCTAAGCCGACGGGTCCGCTAACCCTCAAGTAAGATAATTTCTACGGATGCCTACATAAATATCTTAGAAAACAGCTGTCTAATTTGGTACATTTCCACTGTAAATACCCAAAATATTGCGTATTTAATTTACCCGAACAGTCACTTACCTTTAATCTCTCTAGACAGAAAAAGAGATGAAAGTTAGTTTCAGTTTACCTATACAATAAATTACCTAGCAAGACCTAATTTATACAGGATGAATAATGTTAGGTAAACTGAGATGGGGAATTCTTTAACGCAGCAGAGAACTTGACTTTGAGTTCGAAAGCACATCAGCCTGATGTTGACCTAATAAATAGTTATAAAAGTCGAAATTATCTTTAAAACCCGCAACCCGCCCTCGCTTCGCTTCGATTTATGTGAGTATGATATATAGCCTTCCTCGATAAATGGGCTATCTGACACTAAAATAATTTTTCAAATCGGACTAGTAGTTCCTGAGATTAACGAGTTCAAGCAAACAATCAACCTTTTCAGCTTTAGTATCTATAGATAATCAATGAAAAGTACGAAAAAATGGATTTCGAAAATACATTAATTAATTTGGCATTGATTTGGTTGATAAATCTTTTTCATAGTTGATAACTAATATGTAGAGGAACAGATTAATATTTACAAGAAGAAAGAAGTCATAAAATGGTCCCAATTCAGCGTAATGCTGGCATAATATATTATAAACATATTTAATTAAAAGTATTGAGCTATCGACAACACTGGTACCGTGCTCTCTATGATGTTTCTACCAAAGATTGAAATGTTACGGGATGTTGTTGAAATATCAAAAATGCGATAGATAATAACACTACAGGATAAATTTGTCTTCGTCACATAACGCGTTCCTTCTTTTAGTTAGTTAGCTAACACGATTCCCAGTGCGCCGTTCTTTTAAAACTCTTTCGCTGTAAAATGGTTAACAATTTAAATTGAAGGTTTACAACGTAAGTAACAGAAACAAATGTGCTGTTGTTAAAAATAATGCTGTAATACGAGTACTCTTGCTAGTTTTACTAAGAATAGTGTTTCTGTAGGTTGTAAACATTATCCCACCACCAAGCATTAGAAGTAAAGGTGGAGTAAAGAACCGTACGTACGGTCACGAGCGTTAATTTGGGACCCATTTCAAGACAAATAGGTTTGAAGTCGTCAATGTCATTACAGATATCAAGTCATTTGTAACTTTTAGGAAACTCAACCTTATTGTTGTAGAATGTCAGATTGACTTTGGACCTAAGGTGGGTACTAAATTTAATCTCGTGACTGTACTTACATACATGAACCCTGACATACACGCATGTTCGCGTTGCTGTGTTCCGGTATGGGGATAAGACAACCGGTGAAATTATGTCTATGGGTCGCAGATCCCGCTTACCATAAGGTGGCCTAAGTGCTCGCGTGCCTTCTCCCTGCCATAAAAAAAAACTAGAAGATTTAGAACGATTGTGAAACTGAAAATTTTCTTAAAAAACTGTTAACGTTACTCACTTCTTGTACAAATCTAGTTCTTTAAGACAACTACAACATATCGCGCTTTCGGTATGTAATCATATAGTACATTGTGCCCTTGTTCTACTGAAGGTGCGATATAACGCGGTGCGAAAACGCTCTAACATGCCCAAAATCCAAGTTTATCTCTTTTGAGTCATTTTACAAGTTCAAAATTAAACTTGAGTAATCTCGGCTTAACGCGGCTTGTTTCGAGCACACCCTGTAATCCCTGCGATTAGGCGGACACGAATCTGACCACTCACGACACGTTAATAAGGCTGACATTCTTTTGGAAACTAGATCGGGAGAAAAATGCATTTGAAAAGTCCGTTTGCAGGTATTAAAGTGTTACTCGGACTTCAATTTCAAGTTGATTTCTAAACGGCTATATGAGTATTTATAGTGGATTAGCTATATCTGTGTTTTTGTTCAAATATGCGTTGAGTAAATTATTTATATTCTATTTTATTCTATACTAGCGACCCGCCCTCGCTTCGCTTTGATTTATGTGAGTTTTCTGTAACACCCGTACATAAAACAGAATTTATTATACTTAAAAACCTTCCTCTTGAATCACTCTGTCTATTAAAAAAACCGCATCAAAATCCGTTGCGTACTTTTAAAGATCTAAGCATACATAGGGACAGACAGCGGGAAGCGACTTTGTTTTATACTATGTAGTGATGTATGCTTAATTATTTTTTTATTGTAGTTGTATATTAATATCGAACAACAGTTAATATTTGTAAGTAGAAAATTAGAGACCTAACAACATTTTTAAGCTCGAACTCTAGTTCATGATATTTATTTGACAAGTACACACTGCAACACAACAGACATACTCGTAGTAGGAAAAACCAAGATAAGAGCTGATTCAAAAACGTGTCACTGTAGTGTGAAGTCATAATAGGACTCCCCTCAGTATGTGCTGCAGCCGGAGCCACAGCGCTGGTTTTCAGCAGAACCCTGGTGTTCACATAAAATTAATATTATATTATTCGTAGCTGTGCCTCGAGTGTAAGTCGCTGTTCACGCGGCGAACGTGTATGACGTAAGTGACCATGTTATTACGAGAAACGCAAGCGCGATCTAGACGATTTTTACACCAATGGCCAAGTGTGCTAAAAAGGAGTGTAATGTTTTCAGGGTTCATGTATGTACCCACCTTAGGTCCAAAGTCAATCTGACATTCTACAATAATAAGGTTGAGTTTCCTATAAGTTACAAACACAGACCACTTACCCTATAGACTCCGCTTCGGAACAGTTTGTCTAGTATCTCATTAAGCCAAAATGGCGGGGCGCGGGGGGCGGAAAGTGCACCGTGATTGGCTAGTTCAATGTCAACGAATAATCAAGTGTGCGCGTCGTGGTGCGCGCCCATAGAACCATGGCAAACAGTTAGTGTTTTGTGAGCATAAGCATGGCTTACGGGGGCGCCTTTGTATGCGGAGTCTATAGGGTAAGTGGTCTGTGGTTACAAATGACTTGACATCTCTAATGCCCTTTTCAATCTTAGTCACTACATCTTCTTTTATTTCATATTTCTCTTTGACTTTTCCATTCCTTACTCTATCAATCAGTTTCACACCACACATACTACGCAAAGAGCTCATTTCAACAGCATTTACATTTAAAAAAAATATACTTATAACAATATAGGTATCATTTGAAAGGTTTTAACGTGACCATCTATACCAATATTATAAAGCTGAAGAGTTTGTTAGTTTGTTTGCTTGAAAGCGCTAATCTCAGGAACTACTGGGCCAATTGGAAAAATTATTTCAGTGTTAGTGAGCCCATTTATCGAAGAAGGCTATAAGTATATCATACTCACGTAAACCGAAGCGAAGCGAGGGCGGGCCGCTAGTCTCTTATACATACGAATATAGAAACATTAATAAACGGGCTTAATAACTGTATCAAAAAATCCACTCCTGTTTTTAATGCTTGCTTTTAATTAAGTTATTTCTTGTATCTTTTGTGATTTCTCCAAGAACCAAATGTGATCCACATTCCTACCCCAGTTTTGAATGTGCCGCTATGCAACAGTTATTCATATAAGAGTTAATTTGTACTGTACTCGTTTACATTTCGTTTTATCGCATAATTATTGTCCGTCTGCCAACCAGTTCCTGACCCAGCGAGGGCATGACAACTTTGTGAATGATGCAGAGACTGTATCAGATCGTTTTGTTGTGCTATGTTGTGTTTGTTGTGTTTCTTTTGATTGGTGTCGGCAGTGAGAGCAATGGACGAGTTAGAAGATTTCTCAGTTTCGGGAACGTTTCGCATTTTTTTGTAAGTTTTTAAATATTTTAGTTGGTTTGGAGTTTTAAATGAAAAAGAAAATTAAAAATGGAAATCTAAAGGTGTAGAAGAATACTGTAATATTAAAAATATGATTCATAAATAGTTGAAACTGAAGTTTAATATAAAAATATTGGGCCTTCTCTTTTTTAGTTTTAATTGAAGCGTATTTAGCTTAGTTATAAGAAGGTTTATTGTTGCTTTATTTTTTTTTTACTTGCCATATTTTTAGTTTTAATTTGTAATTGTTAAGTACTTTGTATTATAATTAATATTTCTCTGTACCTATGTATATAAAATATTTTTTTTTAAATGCATAATGCATATTTCTTTACATATTAGTTAATATTTAGAGTGGCCAAAAACGGTACATAGATGGCCAAAACGGGTACTTTGACCCTACTTATTTTAACTGGAAAGGTTAAACTGGATTCTTGGAGAAATGAGGTGAAGCGACCTTTTTAGTGGGGGTAGGATTGTGCAAGGTCCTTCGGGATCCCTACGACCATCTTATTTTTAACCTACTTCCAAGCTGCAGTGTTCGCATTATTGTTCCGGTGTGGGGACAAGATAACTGGTGAAATTAGTAGCATAGCGGCATTCTATCTTAGTCCTCAACGTTGACAACGCATTTGCGGTCTTAAGATTGCAGTTATTATCTAGTTATCACTGACAGGGGGCCTAGTCATGATAAGACCCCGTTACCTTCTCGCAGTGACGCGTTTTTGTAAGGATTGATTTTTTATTTTATCGCATGTTTCTGTATCCATGTTTGTATATAATAAATAATAAATATTCAACTTCTAAAAAAAGCAAGCAGCATCAGTGTTACATACGGTATTGTCATGTCATGATACATACCGTATCGCAACGTCAGCGATTGTCAAAATATCGACTATAGGATTGACGTATGCGGATGAAAGATCGCGCAGTCGATATCAACTCTATACATTTCGAGTCGATAGAAAGTAGAAACTTTAGCAGCATTTGAGTCTCCTTCTTTTTGCTGGTCCTTTCGGTGTAGTATACTTACTAAGTAAACGCCACATTTCGTCGATTCCAGGTTCGTCTAAACACCAAAGCCAACATGGTCCAATGGAACCAGATCTTCGCGCAGACCTTGGGGTTCCGAATGAACTGGGACGAGCCTCCTGACTCCTTTCACCCCTACCACCACCTCAGCAGGCGCATGGTGTATAACAACTTGGAGACTTTACTAGATAAGTATGTTTTTTTTTTAATATAGATCTAGGTGAGCTGTAATGAAATGTCAAAGCCGTGGTGATGGGTTACCCCATCGTTTTACCGAATGCTACTTCATCGATTTTATCATTTCATCGAATTTCATTTCATCGAACGCAATTTTTCTGCTCAAACCGTAATGTTTTCAGAATGTTTTAAATATTAATTCTATAGAATAGGAATAGTTAACATCATTTTATTAATTTTCGTTATTAATTTCCGTTATCGTCTGTGTTTGAGTAACATACATACAAAATTTGTACCAATTTCACTCAATCGATTAAATAAGAGCAAACTAAGATGTAAGTTGAATTACTAAAGAACCAGCTGTTGTTAGTATCCGCTTTGGTTTATGTAGCTAAAATCATAATTATTGTAGGGTAAAGTCATCAGTGATCCGCCAGAGACTAGTAGTCGACCTTATATGAGTGTGAAGAGCGGAAAATATATATTTCGTACTCTTTCCACAGGTCTATATTGACTGCCATAATTATTTTTAGTCATAATGTGTTTTAAGTCATAATTTTCGCAGGTTGCATTTTTCTCTGGACACGGTTAATTTTTCAGGATTTTTATAAAACTAACCTAACCTAATCTAACTAATCTACACGATAAACGTTCATTAAAAACTGTAACTTCAGCCTGAAAGAAGTTATGACCAAAAAAGTATGACTAACAATCAGTGATAGGATTAGGTAGTGCTATTTGGGGTGAATGATCTTAAATATAGCTATCCATAGTATGGATATGCCCTGGGGATTTCCGGAAATCCCGGACTCGTATTTTATTGAAAAAGAGATAGCATAACTAGGCAGTAAATACTTTCGTCTTCCGTCTCTTACCATGGTAGTTGTTGTAAACAATAGAAAATTAAAAAGCGTCTTTGAGTCAGGTAAAGGGTTGAATGCAGACTTCAGTTTAATAAATAACACGTATACATAAAAATAATAACACGTACGGCTGAGCACAGAAAGATAAAAAGTATATAATTATGTAAAGTATGTAACGAATTATTGTTTACGTAAAAAACCTTGAATCTTGAACCTAGAATCTTCTTTTTATCTTTTAGGTTATAGGTATATTATTAACTAAACATTTTTATTAAATCCCGTGCTATAATATAAGCACCTATCTACTTTTTTATAACTACTTACTATTTAAACTTTATAATCATAAAAATCCCGGGATTAAGTCATATCCATATTAATCTTTTGCCACGAAGTCTCGGGTCTTTCACCCCAAATAGCACTAACTAATCCTATCATTGCTAACAATACATTATGACCAACGATATGTATGGCAGTCAAAGGGATCCGCTTTCCACTCATACAAATTATAGGCAGAGGCTGACGACTGGTAACTTGACTATTACTTTGTTGTTAATAAAGAAAAAATCTTGGTTGGCTCACGTTTTTTTGAGTGAACGCTGTAAATAGGAACCTTTTTGTTTCAGGAATGGAGTGAGCGGTTTTCACTGCGTGCGCCGCGCAGTGTGCGAGGTGCGCGACATGGCAAACTTCGAGGGAGTTTACCAAAAGATACTCAGTATGGTATTTAGGTAAGCACCCTACCCCCCATCCCCTACCCCCTACTTTGAAATTTTTTTTTTTTTTTGCGGGTGGTAGGACCTTGTGCAGGGTCCGTCCGGATCGCTACCACCATCTTATCAACCTACCGCCAAGCAGCAGTGTTCGCATTGTTGTGTTCCGGTTTGGGGATAAGCCAGCCGGTGAAATGACTAGCATAGAGGCATTTCTTCTTAGTCCTCAGGGTGGGCAACGCATTTGCAGTCTTAGGATTGCATTGCACTCTTGTGAATGCAAATGTCTATGGGTCACAGTTTACACTTACCATCAGGTGGCCTGTGTGATCGTCTGTCTTCTCTACGCAACAAAAAAAATAATATAATAGATGTTATCTCATAATCAACACTACATTTATTTATTTTTTTAATTTTGATTGACACATAAGTACAAATGGTAGTCGTTCACACGCAAGTGTAAGCAGTGGTTTTACAATATACCGCAGAAAAAATAAATATAGCCTATGTTCATCAGGGATGAGGGTGCAACCTCACCGACGCGTAAAATAAATGAAATGAAATGAAAATATTTATTTCAGACAAAGAATATCCATAATCATCATATCACATAAAGTTAGTAACATAGACTTATAAACAAAGTTAGTAAAATTTAAAATTAAAATGTTCGTGTTCGTGTGTGTTTAAAATACGGTATCGTTGCGTTAAAACAAAAGACGGGGTCATAGTAACAACATGGCGCCGTTTTTGACGCACCGTAATTTAAGCAACGTTAAGACTGCGCCGAGCGTACGCCGTATGTACAGTGGCACCCTCGTTACTTTTATTGTGTTTTCTAATTAACTAAAGTATTTTCTTGAAAATTTTACGAAATGTTTTGTACTACAAATGAAACCACAACTTATAGCGTATATCATATAGTTTAATAACAATTCACCTTCGAGTTGTTAACTTAACATAAAAAAGTGGCCACCTTTTCCCGTAAAGCTGACTACTCAAAGCGTAATTGTTATTATAATTTGTTACGTATCCCATAAATTGTGTTTTTACTTTCACTACAAAAACATTTCGTCTGATTCCAAGGAAGTTCTTTAGTTAATTAGAAAACACAGTAATAGTTATGAGGGCGCCACTGGACGCTCGATGTTTGCTCGGTGTAGTCTTAAGCAGCGGTGAGGGTGCACCTCAATGTAGTATTCTAATGTATGAAGTGATTTTAATAAAATCTTTTTCTTTTCAGACAGCAATCATCATCGACAGACAAATGGCATAACGCGACAGAAAAGGACTGTGAACTGTCAATATCTTCATGCCCGTTCTCCTTATTCGATGTAGCCCTTTACACAGATTTATGATAAGCGTTGAGACATTTTAGTCATCGTCATGCATGACGTGTCTTGAGATGGACATCTCAGCCAAGATTTGTTTATTTTATTTCGGTCATTGTAAGATCCCAATAAAAGCCGTAGGTATTTAGTAATTTCAAACACACACTACACTCGCAATCTTAGGATAAAAACGATTATGAGCGTTTGCCATAGTAATAACTGTGGGGTTATTATGACGTATCTGTGCAATTCATTTTACGCTGAGAGAAAGGGACAGAGTAATATAACTGCTATAGCTCCGTCCTTTACGCTCACCGTATGACTACCAACAACGAGTATTTAGTGGTTGTCTGTCATCAATCTATTGCCACACCTTTTTAGATGTATTTTCGTTGGTGGCATATCAGAACTCCGCCTATTATTTACATTTATGTTTTTATGAAATTAAAAAAAAAAGTATGCTAGAACTAGATCAAAATATAAACCTAGGAGCAGACAAGTTTAAACTTAATTAGAAGCAAGTCGTGAGGAATGAGGCCCTAACAAGCTTTCAGATCGTTTGTTACCCTGCTACGCATATTTCTCATAATAAAAATGCAACTGAGGGCAGTAGTAGTTTCTAATTAAACCTTAACTAAGCGGGTTCTACGCTGACCTTTTGCATTACTTGATATGCAAAGGTTAAAAATGTTCTTCACCGTTAAGGGTGTAGTGTAGTTCTTTCTAGTATATTTACCTATCTTTATCTTCTTTCCATAGTACAACATATTATAAGCCTAGCTTCTGCCCGCGACTTAGCCTCAATTCGCGCTTCTTTCAATTATCGTTATTCCCTCGGGAACTTTTAAAATTTTCCGGGATACAAAATATGCCTTTGTGTTAACCCAGTATGTAAGCTATCTTCATTCCAATTTCCATCCCAATGCGTCCAGCAGATGCAGCGTGAAGGAGTAACAATCACACGCACACACACACACACACACAAACTGTCGATTTGGTGTGTACAGTCACGAGATTAAATTAACGTTTGTGTACCAGGTTACAGGGTGTTTACAAATTGATTTCGATTGCTTTATAAGTTAAGGTGCATACTTGGTTGAATATTCGATCTAGTGGAGGAGAACCTGATTTTAAGATTACAAACTTTATTGTATTATTAAAATCGATAATAATAAAACAGTTTATAATTTATTTAACCTTTTATTTATTTAAAATATATTTTTAATGGCAAAGAGAGTAAGATCTAAGATTCATAGACATTTGAATTCTCATGACCAAAATTTCAAGACTGTAATCCTAAGACAAAACCCTGAGGACTAGGATGGAATGCCCCTATGCTAGTTTATTCACTGGTTTACCGCTACACGGGAACACAACAATGCGAACAACGCTGCTTGGCAGTGTTCCTACGCAGGCGGTGGTACTAAGGTCTTACCCCCACAGAAACAGCGTGAGCAGCATTTCTACAAAAACTGTAAATGACATTTCTTTACTCACTTTTATGTAACTAGCTGTTCCCGTGTCGACTTCGTTGGGCAAAACATTTTTTTTAGGTTAATATTTTTCCCGCTAATTCCCGTTCCCGTGGGGATTTCGGGAATTCCTTTCTTAGTGCACCTCTACGGTACCTAAGCTACGTCCCTTCCAAATTTCAAGTGCCTACGATTAGCCGTTTAGGCTGTGCGTTGATATGTCAGTCAGTCAGTCAGTTTCTCCTTTTATATATTTAGAAGAAGATATAGTAGTTAATCATATTGTTTATCAAAAGTACGTAACGAACAGAGCACGCAAAAATCAAGATTACAAAAAAAAACAATTAGGGTGCTCCTTTTTACGACACATTTGAACCTTTTCAAGCGAAAGTTATCTTTTTCAGTATTAATGACACCCTAAGGCCTCAGCGGAAATCGGGCCTTAGACGATTCACGTCGATTTATGTGCTGTCCAAATTTAAGTGAGATGCTATCCTTACAGTTTTAATCTCATTTACCGTTTCGCTCTTTGAAACAGAATAAAACTTTATATATTAGGGTGTAAGGTTTTTTTTGTGATGTAATGTTTGAGTTAGGTACGAGGTTTAGTAAGGAATATTCGTTTTCTGCGTACACAGCGAGGTTTTGCTGCAGCCGTCATTATGAATGAAACAATCGGTGCGTGAATGAAGGTCATTATTGCCCATCAATTTTATTGTGCAATTGTGTGGGCTCAGCCTTTTACTATATACTTCACAGGATATTGTTTTTTGTGGAATCGTAAGTAATCACTACACTGGCGATGATAACGGATCGGTGTGTAAAGTTTCTATTTTAAAATGCAACGCGGTCCCATTATTTTCGCTCGTGATATTCTTGTTTCCACAAGGTTCAGACAATATTCGAATATGATGACAGGTTCTACTTTAAATTCATAGAATCTTCGTGTCCTTAAAACATGGGATCCATTTTGAAAATGTCAGTTCAATATCTGTAGGATTGCTAAAATAGGGTTATTTTAAATAAGAAATAATTAACTAGTGTATTTGCTATTACAACTGTTTCCATTTGTTGAATTTTATTTAAGTTGACTAATAATTCGCTCATTGAATACAAAACGGACATATTCCAAAATAATTTGCTCTTGCATTGAAAATCTTATAGATAGATACTTAGAAAGATAAAAACATTATTCAACATAAACACAAACACAGGCTCTCAAATTAAAACATAACACATAAAAAAAAATAGACAGCAAACAAGAGACTTAAAAAATACATTATATTATATATAAGGCGAGAGAGCCATGTGTTGTGATGTGAATTGGAATTTTATACGAACACCTTCTTGTTTTAAAATGCAACACTGACTCATTTTGGAATGTGTCCGTTTTATATTCAACGAACGAATTGATTAGGTATGGTTATCGAGCTTTACTTACTTCGTGTCGTCATTGATTGGTGAGAATACGTATCATTCTTCGGCCTATCCTTATTTAATTAGTAATCAACTTCACTTCACTTCACAGAAAGGAAATAACAATTAAATTGCAAATTACTTAAAAATTGATTGAAAATTAATTGGGCACGGGGCCCCGAGGGGCAGGCGTGAAATCTTAAGTGCCCATCTTAATAATTCGATATTAACAGCATGTTTCTATTTTACACGGACATTCTATTTCAACGAGCCAACTAAATTGTTTTGTAATTTATACATTTAAACAGAGATGGGCATTATTCGAATAATTATTTATTCGAATGATTATTCGAATAAAAAATAATTCCTAATATTTTTATTCGCGATAGTAATAGCTCATGATAATGTGCAAACAACATCTTTCAGTTATGTTTAGTAATTATTTTTTTTGAAAAATGGAGCAGGTATTCCACGCAGGTAGATACTTAATAATTATTTGTGGCAATTCATTCAGTGAATAAATTATTCGCAAATAAATTATTCGACGAATAATTTATTCCAATAAGAATAATCATCCGAGAATTTCATTCGTTATTCGCGAATAATTTGGGTATTCTTATTCGTTATTCGTCATTCGAATAAATTTTGCCCATCTCTGCATTTAAACTTGTCATAAGAAAAAAATCTGGGCCAAAGAATTGTCAAAGGAAAAGTTAATTGAGGTACCAGTTATATTACATTTGGAAATTGCGTGTATCTTCATGTTCGTACGTTTACCCGACCTGGTTGATATTTTGTCGTAGTCTACCAAGGTCATAGGTTCTTAACTCTGCATAAAGCTTACGAGCGCAAAATCAAATTATAATTGACCCATTACTTGTGTTACATTTATTATTAATCAAATTGAGTGTTTAATTGGTAAAAAACTCCTATGCGGTCATCAAAAATTACAATCAGTGGAACGAAATCTAGGTAACGTCGAAATTCAATCAGCTGACAATATCATTAAATGTTAACAGTAATGGACTTTTCTTGTCACAATTTATAAACGCTGTTTCAGTGAACTGTTATGCAACGATTTTTGATCAAACAGAAGCCTTCGTTATAAGCTTGATCGTTTAAATTTATTCAGGCAGTTCACAAATATTACCTTTCGTAAAAAAACAGCCTGTAATACTACCACTTAATAGTATTTAAATACAGGATAAACTCAGGATTATACTGAAGTCGGTAATGGGACTTACATCTCAATGTTGTAAAAACTGTTACTCTATTTTGCATTATAGTATAGTAAATACTAGTATCTCAGTCCTCTACTATACCTCACACACATAAGCTCACGCCTTTATTCCCAGAGTGGGGTAGACAGAGCTACAGAATTTCCAACAACTATAAAAACTTTTTGATAATTCTGTACTTAACCACATTTTGCACACTTAGGCGAAGATTTTTACCAGTGTATTAGTGACAGCTTGCAAGCCCATCGCCTAATATAGATAAATATACAACGTGTTACAAAATACCCCGTAAAAAATATAATAAATTATCAAAGTCAAAAATATTGTCAACCCTAGTAAGCTGTCATGTCAGGGAACCGGAGTTAGCATAGATTATTTTAACAGAGTGGCCTACCTACCAATTTAATAATTGTCAACTTTAATAAATCTCGAGCGAGGTGTGCATTGAACAAGGCGGAGCTCACTTTGAGCCGTTCCTGTAAATTTGACGTTCATTACGAAAAAGTAAGTGTTAATTTAGGTTTCTTCGTAAGGTTAGGTGTATTAAAATCTTCCAAAACTCGACTTGTAATATCTATTTAATCGAATTCTGTACATTTTGTTAGTATGTCTCTTGATGGTTTCACGAATCAGGTAAAAATGTACGTAAACATTCTGCGTAATTTACTCTTTAATTTTACTGAAATAGGGTTTGCACATTAATGAAAACAATAATGTTTTTATTAATTTTGCCGGTAGGTCATACGGTGCTAGTACGGTTCTCAAATATTGTAAATGGACTTGTTATAAGGTACCATTTATTTAACCCCCTTTCGGCTTTACGGGTATTTTTGTAACACCTTGTATACTTAAATATAATATAGAAAACATCCATGACTCAGGAACAAATATTCGCGCTCATCACACTAATATCTGACCTTACCGGGATTTGAAACTAGGACCGCTAGCTTCGTAGGCAGGGTCACTGCCAACTAGGCCAGCGCGTCGTCAAATTTAAATCACATACTTATTGTATTGCTAATTTTCGCATACAGGGGCCTCATTCTACATTATCTTTACACAGTGTAATCGTATTGTTCAAGTTATGATAGCTCTTATTAATTTGAATGGCGGCAAATTAACAATGAATACGAAAATATGGTTAAAAAAACAGTCAAGTGAGAGTTGAACTCGTACACTGAGGGTTCCACTTCCGTACTGCTACACAATAGGTATTATTTGGTAAAGACATAACATAACATTCAAATTGGAGAAAAATTAAGGAATGGAACTTTCGTTGCACGTTGAATTGCTATTAACCACGTTTTAGTGTATCTTGTTTTTTTAAGGTTTGCGCTATAATTAAACCAAAGTACGTTTCACCGTATTTACGAATCATCAAAAATAAAAATGGCTGTGAGCCCGCTACCTCTTACTGTTGATTAAATAGAACACTTTAAAGTTAGGATACACAGACAGACAGTGTAGGGTTAGTATTAGGGTCCCATTTGACACACTTTGGGTACGGAATCCTAACAACGTGAAACAAGGCCCCTGATGTAGTGAATAATCTAACATTATTTACTTATCTTGATTTCTGAGTTAGCTATTGATAAGTGAACTAAGAAAGCAAGAGCAATAGGAACTTAATAGACAAAATACGATGTCGTTTAATAGTTTACGACTTGACGGTTATACCAATACTAAAACTATAAAACGACGCTTAATAGCTTCATAAATAACACATTCGGAATGTGTTAATAATACGCGATTAAGTTCCGTTTTATAGTTCTAGTAATGTATGAAAATCAACCCCCATTCATAAACACATTATAAACCTATTTCAGTTAAAGTACGCTTTGTCAGTTTCTGACAGATGCTAGTGTCACAATGACAGATCAGCACAAAGGATATTTGAGTTGACAAATATCTTTCAAATACAAATTGGAGCTTCATATTTATCATTAATTTTAACTATTGTTCGTGTATGAATAAGAGTGCAAGTGTTTCAAATACGGTTATGTCAATGAATAAATAAGGTAAATAAATAAGAGGGCCGCAACTTAGTTAATTTAAAACACAATAAAGGTGGCCAAATTGTATAAATATATTTCTAAGACTGTGTAGTTGCCGGGTTAGAATAGTGAAGATGTCGTAGGAAGCGATTAAAAAAATAATCGCTTGTAGTAGGTAGTGTTAGGCGATGGATTTGCAACCTATCACTAATACGCTGGTAAACATTTTCGCCTATTTGTGTAAATTGTGGTTACAGAATTATAAGTTTTTAGAGTTGTTGATAATTCTGTAGCTCTGCCTACCCCACTTTGAGAAAGAAGGCGTGAGTTTATGTATGTATGGAAGTATTTACATTGTTGTCTAGTACCCATAGTACAAGCCTAGAGCTTAAGGAGGTTAATTTTTGTGAGAGTTTGTCCCCTGGTCCCTTACCATGAGTTACAATTACCGTACTCGCTAGCGAGTCGAATACTCTGTCCCGCGCACTCTATAATAATACTGCGAGGTCTGCGAAGGACAGAGCATTCGACTCGTTAGCGAGTACGGTAATTGTTACTCATAGTGAGGGTACTGATATTTGTCCCCCTGAATTACAGCTCATTACGGATGTACCTTTACACAGAGGATCAAAGGCGAAATAGGAATATTACTTTATACTCGTGACTATTTCAACTGCCATAAAATACAACAATTTCATTTTAAAGTCATAGAACGCTGGCGCCGTTATTTGTCCTTGATTCCTGATGGCTCCTCCGGGAGCCATTTATCTATCGAATTGCACGTTGGCAGCGAGAGGGAAAATGTGGTTGGAACGTGATTTTTGTCGAGCTTTTCATTTGTCATGTCGCATGAATGAATCCCTGCCTTTATTTACTGAGATAGAGAACAATTTTTTAAATTGGTAAAATTTAAGTCTAAACTTTTCGAGTATCATGGCATGTACGAGTATGTATGTAGAGTATGTACCGCGTCGAAATCGAAGACGTTGTTGGGCGGATCACAAGCTTGAAGTAGAAATGGACAGGTCCCGTGACTAGGCGAGAAGACGGTCGGTGAACAAACAGGTAATTTCTACTACTACTACTTCATAATACACATTTAAAGTAAAACCATAATTCTAACATTATACCAGTACCCTTGCCCTGAGTAACAATTACCGTTCTCGCTAGCTATTCTTATAAAGTACAAGGGAAAGACCATTTTGACTCGCTAGCGAGTACGGTAATTGTAACTCATGTTAGGAGTACAACACTTATCACATGACATGCTGAACAAAAGTAAAAATACCCATCAGTATCCACAGAAAGTCCTTACACAGGTAGTGTACTCGTATTTATTTTAGTTCAAATTAAATGGGGTCGTGTTAATTTATGTTAAAAAAAACACACACACTGGTCATTACACTGGAAACTCTGTACCGTGTGACTCCCCGGACCACTAGGCTTCCAATACTCTTTTTTATCTCTCTAGCTGGATTTCCAATGGACTACGCACATGCCATTCCATCTCAACATGGTTATGCAATACAAGAAAGATGGGACAAGCGAGTACACAAAACACCTTATGGTAAAAGGTTGAGGCCTATAGACATTAGCAATCTCAGGACCAGAATCCTAAGAAGAAAGGAGTAATATGGAATCCCTCCATGCTATTCATTTCAATGGTTATCTAATTATCCCCACACTAGAATATCTTGACTAACTCAAGGTCCTTCCACCACTGAAATACATTATTTCAATTAGAGCGCAGTTTATTTACTGCAATTTTAAAGACGGTCACATTTTACTCATCTCTGAGCTTGGTGATGATTTCCATGATACCCTGACCCTCAGGACATCCTTTATAAATATAGGGACAGCTGAACATCTGCCGTCCAGCCACTGCCGCGTCTTTGTATGGAGTCATAGCTTCTTTTAAATCAGGTTCAAAGTCTTCGAACGGAGACTGACCGTAGTCTGGTCTGAAAGGAGAGCCATAATGATCATTCAAATTTTACTTACAGATAAAAAAATTGCGATGCAAGCGTTGCGTTGAAAATAGAAATAGAATATTCCAAAATCAAATGTTAACGTACTTAATGATTTAAGAGCCCAAAACACAGAGATGAATTTTGTTGAAACTATAAAAAACCCTTTTTAAATCGTAGCGTTTAATACTCTTATTAAATAATATATTATGTTATGTATCCATTTCTGATTGGAAATTGCAAGTGATATTTACAATGTTATGTTAGACTACCCCCAAAAAATAAGTTTCTTGTTGATTGTCATCTCCAGATTAAAAAAAAAATTTCATCAGATGCTTTTTTGTAGGAACACAACCGAGAATGCTTGTTTTACTTTCCAAAATGATAAACCGGACCAGCTCACCAATCATTTCAAAACTGAAGAACACATCGCACTGCCAGTTCAAAACAGTAGTAACTCAAAATACAACTGTATTCTAAAATAAAGTTTAGTACAACTGATATGAGCTTGAATCAAAACTCACAAGGATTTTGAGTTGTTACTAATTGATCTAGCAGTGCGACATATCGGTTATTTTTTAACTTACGTGAGCAATACGTGCATCAGCTCGCCGACAAATCCCTCCTCCTCCACCGGGAACTGAGCAGCCTCGCAGATCGCGCGGAGGACGCACTCCTGGCCGTTCATGCCTTTGCTGCAGAAAATAAATACATTCATCAACAACGCCTTCGTAATGGAAAAATAAATTTCTTCGATTTTATTTAAGTACGTATATCTCTATACATGTTTATCGTTGTCTAGTACCCTAGAACATAATTCAATTCGTATGAGATTCATCATTCAAAGAGCCCTACTCTCTAATTCAAAAATGGCTCACGCATTCATCAGCTCGGCAAAAGCCCTGTAGAACACCAAGCGCTCATTCCTCCTCGCAGCCAGGTCCAGGTCTCGTTGCTCCCTGGACACCTGCTTGATGAAGTAGTACTGCGACAGCTGGGTGATGTTGGCGAACTGGACGTACTGGTACTGGAAGTTGCAGAGGAACAGCAGGTTGATGTAGTCCTCGGCTTTGATTGGGGTGACGAAGCCGATGAGGAGCTGGAGGTGAAATGTGTAAACGGTTTAATTGTACAGTTTTTGGAAAGAAACGTGAAGTTGCTTTTGCCAATTCAATGAATCTTAAAAAAATGGAAACGAGCATTGAAGCCACCTGATGGCAAGTGGATTTGAACCTCTTCTTCCTGATGCGGTTAAAATATTAAGCGTACTTTCCATAACAACCAGTAAAGGCTCGGTGAATAGAGTAGTTGAACAGTTGGATACTTGTAAATTTAATCTTTTGTGATTTCTTTGTTGTAACAACTTTTTTGCTGTTCTGCGGAATATGTTCGATAACGTACAACTATGTTATAATGAGTACATACAAATGATAAATTTTGAGCTAGTTGTATATTAATTGGCATGATTAAAGCACACATATTTTTGGTAATCCCTGACACCACGGAACCTAATCGAAAAATTATTTTACCATTTGATGTGGACATTATTTCGGATGGTTTTTTATTTGTTGAAACCGGAGGCAAGCGAACCCTCTACTAGTTAATGTATTAAGTAAGAATTATTTCACCAAAAATGCAATGGCCGATCAGATTGTCTCTTACCTTGTAAGTACCACCGTAAGGGTACACCAGAGGCAAAGCGTTGACTTGCCTCTTTGCCCTTAGGTCTAGCTTCATTAATTGCTCTTTAGAACTAGTCATATTGTCCGTCCAGGCAAATTGTAGACCGGAGAGTAGACCCAAAAGCCAGGTAAGCGCCCTAAAATTTCAAAAGTATTATTGAACACGACATAGTACATTGTGTATTAAGGATGGTAAAGAAAGAATTACAAACGAGAGTCTGTTAGAAGCCCGAAGCCGAAGGCTGAGGGCTTTAATGACTCGAGCTTTGTATTTCCTTTACCACCCGTGTAACATACAATGTTTTTCATCACAATTGCGAGGAAATGAAATAAAATCAGACAAAAGATCATATTTTTAACTTATAAGCGGCAGACTACGTCATTATCTGTGACTTACCACAGATAATGTCAAACGTGTTCGGACTCCGATTCTAGTGACATATGAGATCAATAGTTTATTATGCGAGATTGTTAGGAAATAGTATTCAACTGACATTTCATCTCGAATGAAACTTCATATCGAATGGCACAAGAATTGGGGTCCTGACGTATTGTGATAGTTCGAGTCCACGTATCATATTTAAAAAAAAGCTATTACGCACTTAAGTAACGTTATGGTAAAAAAAAAGGCCCGCGGGTATTATTTCGGATTTACGATCGATTTTTCTAGCATGTTAGGACACTATTTACGAGCAAGTGTGATGAAAAAAATATAATGCAATATTAATCATACATCTTGGCACAAAGATCAAAAATGACGTAAAGAATCAACGCAAAATAAAGATAAAAGAATTACCTGTACAACAGGATACCCTAAATCGGGGTTAGTAGGGATTAGGGGGTGAGTAGGGACCAAACCTAAAATAAGTCATAACTTGTTACAAATACAAATACAAGTATCAAATGGACAATAACGTTAAGTGTATTGGAAATAATTTCAGGTTTATAATTAGAAACATAATGCTTCATTTTAGGTCCTGTCCCTACTCACCCCTCAATCCCTATTCACTCCGTTTTACGGTACTTAATTACTGCATTCGTTATCGTTTTTCGGGGATTACTGCTCCAAGGAGCTTCAAATAATCGGTAGATTCCCTAAAAGGCAAATTAAAGATGTTCTGGCTCGACTCTATCTCCTAAATATCAATTATCCTCTAGGTACGTAAAATGTTGTTTATGTATGTATATTTAACTATTAATATGTATATTTCTGTATCTATTTATGTATGTATTTGAATGTAGTTTTATTTTAAATTTATTTATATCTCTCAAGGGTTACCTGGAAGAGATCCCTTAAAGGGATAAGTACGCCTTTGTACATATTTTTATATTAATTGTATTGTTATGGTTTTTCTTTTGTACAATAAAGTGTTTCCAAACATACATACATACAACATCCGTTCCCGAAAAGCAGCAACACCTCACAAAAGACTCAACTATACGACATTATGATCGAAGAGATAAAATATGTAAATGCTTTTGATGTCAAAATGTTAAGCTTTCGTTACATAAATTGTAAATCGAAAACCTGTTTCATGGTCGGGTTGCAATGTTGCAATTCATCTGTTAGAATTGACATTTTGATAAATGATTGCATCTTAGACGTGCAGACTGCAGAACCGATTCAAGAAACGTCCTGTGAATTTACAATTTAGCATCCGACAATAGATAATATTGAGGTAGGTATTGAGGTTTGCGCAAATAGTTAAACGGACTATTTGTGTTTTGATTTTCAAGTCGTCTCTTTGAAATGTCGTTTTACCTTTCATTTCCAAATAATATTGTAGAAGAGTTTGTGTAGAACTTTTAAATCGATTAAAAAAGCAATAATAGCGTACTCTACTTTAAGAGCTGATATCACTTAAGTGGCTCATCCGATTTTCATGAAACAATGTTAAAAACCAAACCAAAACCAAGAGGAAGAGGCACCATAGGTGTAGGGACTCATGGATATCAAGGAGAGAGACTTTTGCCCAGCAGTGAAATACTCATTTAGGCTAGGTTTTTTAAAATAAAAAACCATGCCGAATAATCTAGCTTTTTATGGAGCTACAATGCCCTAAAACTCAACACACGTTAAACTTACAACACTATGATTTTGCTTGAAGGAGTTAAAAAATGTTTTTTTGTCGTTTTGTATCTAATTTTATTATATTTATCTACTATAGATTTTTTTCCAACTTAGCTTTTTCAATTTGGGTCTTAGAACTGGGATTAGTTAAACATGACCCTGAATGTGTGAAGAGATACAAATAGAATTTTAAAAACTTTTCCATGAAATAATGAGCAGTATAACTTAATTTGCTGTATACCAAAATGATTTTATATATTTCGAACTAGACTATTTTCCACAATAGGTACTTAACAACTGTAAAAATGGCATTGTAACTAACAATACACTGTCAATAGGGTTATGGTTAAGTCTAATTATATTAATTAACGGATCACTTCGTTTACCCGAATTTCATTTGCCATAACTGTGTCACTTGCTATAATGTTAATTTGCCATTGAGGCATTTTTTTCTGAAACTGTAAACCTTTCAGGTAATTTTTACATGCCATCGTATAGAGCCCAATAGGTTAGGTTAGGTTTGTTTTAGAACAATTCTGAATAGTTAACGATTTCAGAAAAAATGCCTTTATGGCGAATGAATATTATGGCAAGTGATAGAATTATGGCAAATGACTTTCGGGCAAACGACAGAGAACCATAAAATAAATTAAACTTTATGATCTTTAATCATTGTCCTAGTTTTAGTCACTTGAGTTTTCTTCGCTATTAAAAAAAAACTTAAGCCATCGTTCATTGATAACAAAGAATGCTCCTTAAGTAGCCTTTAATTTTCATTCAAACGTTACTTAATAAACAACCGCAATACGTGCACTTTGACCTATTTTAAATTTTAAATTTCCTCATCACTGACCTCATCGTTCACGTTAAAGCTTCCATTCACGGCTGATTAATATGGCGTCACATTTTTTCAGTAAAACTGGCTGTTTGCTGACGGGGCCCAGTGGTGTGGCGCGTCAACGAACCTATCGGCTTATACGTGATGAAGTTGTAAAGCTTTGTCCACACTGACGTAATCTTAAGGACGTTTTTATTCATAGGTGACGATTTTTTTTGGGTTTAATGTCTTGTATCTTATAGTGTAAGCTTACGCACTACGAGTCAGTACAAGCAAACTCAACAGCACGCACCAAGCCGGTTTTGTCACGGCTGCGCCATCGCCGCGTTTGGTTGCATACGTGTTAAGTATCCAGCGACGTGCGCCAACGCAATTCTAGCGCCCGAACGGCAATAGGTAACAGGAACTCCTAAACTCAAAATGGCCCTATTTGTATTATACCAAGTAGAACTCGTCTAATCTAAAACATAGCGCTCGTCCACTGAAAACAACAAAACTTGATAATTATATCTTAGTTACGGTGAAGGAGCGTACCGCTTCAACTTAGACTTTTTGCGGGTGGTAGGACCTTGTGCAGGGTCCGTCCGGATCGCTACCACCATCTTATCCATTAACCTACCGCCAAACAGCAGTGTTCGCATTGTTGTGTTCCGGTTTGGGGATAAGACAGCCGGTGAAATGACTAGCATAGAGGCATTCCATCTTAGTCCTCAGTGTTGGCAACGCATTTGCAGTCTTGGGATTGCATTGCAGTCTTGTGAATGCGAATGTCTATGGGTCACAGTTTCCACTTACCATCAGGTGGTCTGTGTGCTCGTTAGTCTACTCTATGCCATAAAAAAAAAAAAAAAAAAAAAGACGAGCTCTTACCGAGGCAAGCAGAGCAACGAGACGCTGTGTTTTTAATTTTTTTTTTTTTTTTTAATTTATTGAATATTATAAAGACTACAGTAGCGTATTCTAATATTACTCGCCAAACTGTTACGTGTATGTCTAGTTGCGGAATGAAAAGATTCATGACTCTTGGAACTTTGTAATAATAAAATATACTTGAAAAGGGACACATTTCCATTCCATATGTATGTGTTTCTCTACGAACTGTGATGTATCTGCTTATTATCATCAGCTTACCATGACTATTGTGTTTATACTAGTTTAAAATATACTTACTAGATAAAAACCATCGTTACAATGGTGACCCATACTTTCATAGGCGATATATCTTACACGGTTCAACCAATTTTCATAAAAGCTTCACGTGCTTTATGCAACCAGAGTTGCACAAATCCCTTATTTGCTTGTACTCTTAGATATGGTGGATAAAATTTTCACAAGCACTCAAGTCGCTAAGAATAATTCCGATTAAACAAGCTATTTAAAAAAAATCTACGATACCACAGACAGACACACAACAAAGACAAATAAAATAAAAATATTGCTAAAAACATAAGGAAATCATGAAGCCAAACTCAACTGTGAACCAGCCCTTAGCCGATGCCTCCAAATCTCGAGTCACATGACCCGCTGCGCAGTGCACTAATTTGTTTATCCAACAGCGGGCAAGTCACGAGAAGCAAAGTACACTGCCGGATCACGTGTGCCAATCGCTATCCCTTTATATAGGCAGCATCATCACTGACGTGGTCGTTCAATGCGAGGGCTCAGAGGTGTTAGTAATTTGTGAAAAATATGCGGTGATTTATCAAGTGCCTTTTAAAAACGTTACATTTTGCCTTTAAAATGTAAGGAGTCGATACAATCGCCCGTATCAAAGTGCATTGATATTGCCATTATTGCCGTTCACACACTGTGCGTTGTTATTAATTACCTTAGTTTACTATCAGTTGCGTAAGTATTAAAAAGAAACAAATAACGAGTGAACTAACTAAATCTAGGTATTTCTAATATCATCCTTAAATAGCAGTGATTTGCAAAACATATATAGCGATCACAGTTTTCCTATCGCTATTGCCATCATCCAATATTCACGTAATAACGGCCTTTCAAGCCACATCCGTCTGCGCAAGCGCATGTCCCTTCATACTTCATCATGATTCCAACCAATGATCATTCAATAATTATCAGCGTGCTATGCTACGTCATCTCTTTGATCAGTGCGAGCGGGACGACTGCAGTCGAGGAGGCTTTAGTTCGACAGCGACGACAGCTTTTGTTTCCTAACAGTACCTTGTTCCAAGTAAGTTTGTTTTATATAATATTGTCGATGAAACCAGGAATTACATTAGGTACCTACTTACAGTCGGCCCATGTGGACTTCCGCCTTAAAGTTGAATTATGTTAGTACATTAAGACTGCACCGAGCAAACGTCGAGCGTCCAGTAGCGCCCTCACTATTATTATGTTTTCTAATTAACTAAAGAATTTCCTTGCAATAAGACGATACATTTTTGTAGCGCATGTAAAACCACAATTTATGAAATACGTAACAAACTTGAATAACAATTACCCTTTGAGTAATCAGCTTAACGTGAAAAGGTGGCCACTTTTTTCCGTTAAGTTGATAACTCGAAGGTGAATTGTTATTAAACTATGTGATATACCCTATAAGTTGTGTTTTTATTTGTAGTACAAAAACTTATCGACCAATTTCAAGAAAATACTTTAGTTTGTTAGAAAACACAATAATAGTAATGAGGGCGCCACTGTACATCCGGCGTACGCTCGGCGCAGTCTTAACAAATAATAAGGTCGTAACAAGCGTCAGTCTACGTGCAGTAACATTTACGTGTCATAGAAAGTTGTGTCAAAATTAAAAACCACTTATTTGGTTACATGGGGCTCTATTATACTTTGTAAAACCATACTGTATTTGACCTACCGTATCGTTTTTGACTCGGCCGCCATTACTGTTAAATTAAAGAACTACTGTAACGTTGACAACGCGATAGCATGTAAAATTTAAACTAAATTGCAAAGAAATGGAAACAGATTGTAAATTAAACTAAATTTCAAAATAATAAGCCGTCTTGAGCATGCCACGTCATTCTATACTGCATTTTGTTGCACAAGTAAAATCCAAACAAAATGTTGGCTGTGCCCGACAATATGGCCGTTATTTTTATGTTTAGTGGAACTGGCCCGCGACTTCGTAGTATTCGTTTACCAATATTTTCCCATTTATTTTCCGTTTGGGGTTGAAAATCATACTTGTGCTTTAGGTTTAGGAGTACCGTAAAACCGGGTGAGAAAGGATTAAGGGGTGAACAGGGACACAACCTAAAATGAAGCAAATGTTACTAAGTATAAGACTCCGATAAACTACGCCTAGGGCGGCCTCTGCCGACCCTTCCAGTCACTTTCGATCTGTACGTACGTACTGAAGTATATATTTCTCTATATAACTATTTATATCGTTGTCTAGTACCCATAGAACAAGCCTAGACCTTAGTTTGGGGCTAGCTCAATTGGTATGACTTGTCCCCTGATATTTATTTATTTATTTATTTAAGTAAGTACATACAAGTTTGTACAAAACACTCAGTGCGCGACTCAAACTCGCCCTTTATTCGGTTATTTTATATAAATACCAATACAAGTATAAAAACGAATATTATTTATTTCATTACAAAGCAGTTATAGTAAGTAAAACAGTTCGAATTAAGCACGTAATAAAAACGGCGATAAATACTTTGAAATCGTTTTATTAATTTTCTAACAATATACAGGATACAGTTTATGTCGTGTTGGATATTTTGGATTTATAAAGGTTTTATCTTTTTGTCATTATTTGCAAAAAACATAATTAAATTATATCTCTAAAACGACATTTACTACGTTTTTAGAATTCGAATTTGACTTTGATTTCTGTGACAGTATGGGCTCAGTTCAGTGGCCTGCTATGGAAGAGATCTATGACCAGCAGTGGACTGTGATGTGGGCTGACGATGATGATGATGGGCAAATCACACTACTAATGAGTCAAATTAAAAATAGTCTCTTACAATTCCATTCATTTAATCCGTTTGATTTGAAAGATTCATCTTTCTCCAAGTTCTACTCGGTTGTGAGGGACGCAGCGGACAGAAATCACTGGAGGCAGATCATTCGCCGCAAGTGTAGAGTACCAACTGATGACGACTAGAGCGAGAGAATCACTTTGAATAGTGATAGGAATATAAAAGGCGTACTTTTTCGAGTCAAATCGGAGGAATACTGGGAAAGGGCCGAATCTTAAATACCCGAAACCGACGTGCGTGCATGACTCGATCTATGAATGTGGAAGAAGCGAAAGAAATTTGTCAAGATCGTAGCAAATGGAAAGAAGTCGTATCTGCCTACCCCTCTGGGAAACAGGCGTGATATAAAAATATTGGTTGGCTCACGCAGAATATCGGTCAGCTAGAACACAACGTCGACACGATAAGAAGAATAAGCTTTCTGATTCGGAAATGGATAGTTTAACGATGCCATGGAAACCTCGTACCCAAGAAACCCTTGCAAGTCTTTACATGTAGTTTATCTTTAACTTTAGGATAACCGTTCGTTATTGCCCTTTATTAAATATCAATTTCTGTTAAATGCATATCAAAATCAAAAACCAATACCATGTAGGTTATCGTATTTTGTCATATTATTTCGTAATTGTATTGTTTTCTTACGGAATATACAGGGTGACTGGATATTCGATACAATCCTTTTATGGAGACTGTAGAGTTCATTTGGAGCAAATTAGGTCATGTACCCTGGCCGAAAATTACTAGTTTCTGAGATATTAATAGTTTTAATCAGAATATTGGTGATATTCCCTCATGTTTGTGTCATGAAAATCCGATAATATCTACAATACAAATACTCTTTATTGATCACCAAAAATCACAAACACGGAACAGTAAATTTTAACTATAGGTACACAACAGGTGGTCTTACCGCTAAATAGCGATCTCTCGCAGACAACCTTGGACACATAAATAATAAAAGACAAAAATACATGGCAGGCGGTGTAAACTAATTAAAACATGTTGTGGTTAAACAAAAAATCGCCATCACATTATAAAGCAGCCTACCATAATGTCCGGAGACACATTGGGTGCTGCAAGTATTAAAAAAAGTAGTATTAAAAACTAACTTGTACAGACAAATCGTTGATCAGGATGACGTTGCATTTAAGTGTTAAATTTAAAGAACAAATTAGCTCAGGCGTTCAGTACAAGAAAGTAGGCTCTGCTAATATTAGACCTTGAATCTCTATTTAACTTTTAAATAAACCATAACTGTCTGTATTACTAAATACAACAAATGGAAACCGAGGTTAGGCTAAGACTTTAGCATTATATTGTTTGTTTTGTTCCGATGCTGTTTAATTTACATGAAATATTATAGTAGGTACCTACTAACTCATAATACAACAGTATTTTTAAATAAACTTTAATACACTAAAATACATTAAGAAATTCAAACAAAACTGACAAAGATTTTGAGTGAATACTGTTTTGATCTAGCAATACATACAGCAATATAATGTTATACATTTCAGTGGTAATTGCTTTCGGAAACATATGGCGCTCCCCACAACTATCATCTACATAGACGTATTGGAGGCCCTCACTTTGTAGATATGTTTAATTCTTATTTTTTTGTATTTTTTTCCCATTCGTGTTTACACAAATATTTTCCCTTACCAGTATACGGTAACGGTATCATCATTAGTACAATATTAATTTCAGATTCATTGATTTTAATAGTGATAGACTTTGTGCAGGGGGCTTATTATGACGTGGCTGTACCGTTATATTTTACAGTGAGCGTGAAGGATGGAGCTATAGCAGTTACGTAACTCTGTCCATTTCTCTCAGCGTAAAATGAATTGCACAAGTACGTCATAATAACCTTACAGAGTTTAAAGGGAAATTATGTGTTAGGACCAACTTTGTTAAGGATTCTGAGGGAGACTCAATTTTAGGGCTTTATCGGTGACTTTGATTCTCGCGCTTAACTTCTTATTTCTGATTCAATCGCGCAAAGAAAATCCATCTACGAGTGATGAGGTATTTTCTTAAACAAAAATAGTACGTTGTGTATTGAGGGTGGTAAAGAAAGAATTACAAACGAGAGAGTCTGTTAGGCTTTAATGACTCGACATACAATATTTTTCATCACAATTGCGAGGAAATGAAATAAAATCAGACAAAAGATCATATTTTTAACTTATTAGCGGCCGAGTACATCATTGTCAGTGACTTACCACAGATAATGTCAAACGTGTTCGGAGTCCGATTCTAGTGACAGTCGAGATCAATAGTTTATATGCGAGATTTTTTGGGAATTGTATGCAACTGACATTTCATCTCAAATGAAACTTCATATCGAATGACACAAGAATTTTGGGGTCCTGAAGTATTGTGATAGTTTAAGTCCAAGTACAATATTAAAAAAAAAACTATTACGCACGATAGGGTATAATAGTAAAAAAAGGCCGCCGGGTATTATTTTGGATTTACGGTCGATTGTTCTAGCATGTAAGGACACTATTTACGAGCAAGTGTGATGAAAAACAACTTTTGTTTCAGTTGAACATCGGCGTAGGAACCCCAACGCCGATAAAAACCATAAACATAAATTGGGCGCTGCAGGCCAACTTCCAGCTGCCCTGGAACCGGACCCAGATCCCCTTCGACATCCTGGAAGCTAACTCTGGATACGTTGGGTTCTCGCGGAGGAGGCGAGATGACGTTGCTACGTCGGATGGTGCTGACTACGAGAATGATGCGAAATTATATCATTTTTACAAATATGTGGAAGATATGTTAGACAGGTACCGTATAAGTACATATTGTGAGATGAAAGAAATTATTTTTTGTAATTTTGCCTGTCCATCTCTCGGTCTGTCTGCTTGTACGAGTATGTCACACTCTTTTCGCAAAAACTACCAAAGTCACAATGATGAAATGTTCGTATTAATTGTGTCTAAAATAACACGAATCACTTATATTATTATTGTACTTGTGTGGTATGTTTTTATCTGTTTTATCTGTTTCTTTCTTTTCTTTGAAATTTTATTTCTATCAGTATTTTTTGTTAACTGCCTCATGTTTGTGCGATCGTGGCGTCATTGCGCCGTGTCTTCACCAAAATGGTCACAACGGAAGACCAGCGCCGGCTCTGCCAGCATCACGCTGAGTTGTGTCCATTTCGTGACAAACCACTTAGGTAGGTATGCTTTTGTTTTCAGAATTCTGTATCTGTTAATTTATGTTTGTCACGAATAAATAATTTATTTTCTTTTTTTTAATTTCTTTTTCACTTTGAATAGAAAATTAGCTCTACTTTTGATTTTTGGAGATAGAAGCACAGTCCATCTTGCTTTTGCTCGGCTCGGCTTAGCCAACATAATGAATGAAAACTCATTCCGTCTACGTCAGTTCATCTCTGCTGTACTTAACAGATATCCTGATACCACTGTTCAATTTTATCATCAGGGGGGTTATTATGACATAGCAAAGCCATTCTGTTTACGCTGAGAGAAAAGGACAGAGCTATATAACTGCTATAGCTCTGTCCTTTACGCTGAACGTAAATTAAACTGCATAGCTACGTCATAATAACCCCTCAGTGGGGTATTATGACGTATATGTGCAATTCATTTTACGCTGAGAAAAAAGGACAGAGTTATGTAACTGCTACCTCCGTCATTTACGCTCACCGTAAAATGAACTGCATATCCATGTCATAATAACCCCCTGATCAGCATTGACATCATAACAAAATAGCGTTTAGGAATGTCGAACATGCCAACCATGTGTTTCCTTTTCTATCGCACACACAGAGATGCGACCCATGAACTACTTCGGAGAGCGAGCGGTCTCCACACTGCACCCGTTCACGAGTACTTGTACAGTAAACAACATAGTTATGACAATAAAGAGTATACATAATATATGGTATACATAATACAGCCCTTGATGAGGTTACCATTATATTCAGACTCTGATTCAGATTTTATTACTCAATAATGACATGTCAAATTACATGTTATGTGCAGTTACATTGAGGTCGTCATAATTAGAATTAACATTAGGTATATTTGGTTTAGATTTGATTAACTACCTGCCTAGGTTTTATTTAAATCATGTTTTTTCGTAATACATCAATCTCCTTTCACTAGTCAAGGTAAATTGGTGTCAAAATTTAATAAAACCAGTCACAATCGTGATTTATCGAATTCTGTCGATTGTTTACTTTGAAAGCAATTTGCGCATAAATTGGCTTCGTCAGTCGCATTTTCCGCATGTCGTTTCGTAATTTATTACTGTACCCTTATCGTGTGCGTTACAATGACCGTATTCGCAAGTGAATCGAATGCTCTGTCCCTCACAGTGTTGTTAAAGAGTGCGAGGGACAGAGTATTCCACTCGCAAGCGAGTAAGGTAATTGTTACCCATGGTAAAGATATTGTTTGTGAGCATTTGTAGCGGAAGAAAATAAAACCTTCTAGTGTTTTTTGTTTTGTTGAGGAATTGACTTCGCCCGAGGCGTTCATTTGGGGAAAATATTTTTTTGTATTTGACTTTTATAATTATTGGGTTACTAGCCCGGAGCAGCGACTTATATTTAATTGATAACGGTGCCAAAGGTTACACTGCGATAAATTTGTTTTTGTTGGTTTAACGAAAATTTGTCGTTTTTATATATTTATCACTTTTTTAGTAACGTAATACTTTAAATCCTTCCTCATATTATACAATTAAAATCGTGTTTGTTAATTTGTCCCATCTTTACTTTTGAACATATTGAACGTAGATACGTGAAATTGTACTTATTTTAAGTGCTTATCTACCAGTAAAACGAGGCGAGACGAAAATATTTTGTATTGAAAAATCAATTAACTCCTCGCGCGTCATTGGTGGAAATGGTTTTAATACAAATTAAAATTTCCGTCGATGAAAAACCTTGAACCTGTTTAAAAGTATACTAATTAACGTTCCAGCTACGGCCACAACGGGACGTCGTGTGTTCTCCAGACGCTGTGCCGCCTCGGAGCTGAGCCTCTTCGCTCCGGAGACCAAGAGGACCTGCTGCATGAGCTCTCCACCTTCATTCTCGAGTTAGTAACAACAAAAAACATATGCTAAGGGCAAACTAACACGTTCAGCCGTCCGCATGATAGCGTGCACGGTGGCAATCAGGGTAGTGATTCTGTAAACAACGCCGGTCGTGCGGACTGTCGAGTGATACCAAGCAGCGAGATTAAGTAGTCCCTTCAGTGCGAACAAAACACATTGTAACGCGTGCATTTTCAATTTAGCAGCACGATGGGTCGAACGTATAAGGCTGCTTGGTATCACTTGACCGTCCGCACGACTGGCGTTGTTTACAGAATGGCTACTCAGCGTCTTAACGTAACAAGGCTAAGGCCCTAGCCAAGTGGTTAACGCCAACTAGCGTTTCTATTCTTTTCGTTTATAAACTCTTTATTGCACATAAACAATCACAAAACATTTTTGCATCACTACATAGATAAATGTACATAGATGAACTTATCCTTTATGGGAGATTACAGTTAATCTTGGTACTCCACCAAAACCTATTCACTACAGTAAAACTTACAATTGCTTCATATACAACTCTATTGTGTAATTCTCCTTAGAATTATCTTTTATCATGAAAATAACAAAAACTTACCTTTCTCCCGGAAATCCAACCTCACAAACCAAACAACAATAAACTAAAGCTTGACAATAAGCTCTTCCTTTACCGTTAAAAGGATAAGTCTTAATGGCAAAATCACTTCTTCCCGTTCGGATACATGTGTGTGAACAGTATAAACAGTGTTATAAAAAGTACTCGGATGTCTATCTCTGTCACACGTCTCTTTAGTATCCGTCAGTGTATTCGTTGGCCATATTATAAGAAACAACATTTTTACAAGCTTTTATGTAAATTAATTAAAATTATGTATATCAAAAACAAAAATATTTTTGAGACTAAATAACTGTGTTAAAAAATTCATTTTCAATAAAATATTAAAAATAGATACTCCATAGATTTGTTATTTGGTTACCATGGTTACGTTCAATAATGGATATTAAAAAAATGGCGTTTCGTTTGGCATTCCATCTTTTATGACAAATTTTCAGATTTGTTTTAGTAACTATTACAATTTGCATGAAATTTGTAAGCAATTATTAAAAAAATAAACTCACTATTAAAACAAAAATTTCGCTGACAAAAAAAAATTGGAAAAGTACTTAAACAAGAAAAGTTAGCAATTGTTTAATTTTGTCATATGATTTTAAGCTTGTAGAAAAAGGTATATATGCAAAGCTACATAATTAGCCTTTAGCTTGTAGAAAAAGGTATATATGCAAAGCTACATAATTAGCCTTTAGGGTACTCGTGCTTCAACAAACTTCATTTTGTACCAGTTACATAAATAACTATTATTTACTTGACCAGTAATGGCAGCTGAGTTTAAAACAATACGATAACATTTCAAAAGCAATATGGATTTACCGACTACAATAGATACGTTGAATCATTGTTGTGTTAACTTTACCACCTCACACAAGGCCCGCAACCTTTGACTGCTTTGTCAACAATAGCTGGATATATTCTTTACTTACAATCAAACCGTGGTCCCTTTCGTTGCTATGGTGACGGATTATAAGTGTCTGGGCCGATGACTGCCGAAGATAAACGATGTTTCCCGAAGTCAATCGTATTAAGGATAATTTAATCTGTTGCTGTGACGGTACTCTCAATTTTATTTTGACCACATTAGGGAGTTTAAAATTGGTAAAAGTGACTGCACCGAGCAAACGTCGAGCGTCCAGTGGCGCCCTCATTACTATTATTGTGTTTTCTAATGAACTAAAGAATTTCCTTGCAACCAGACAATACGTTTTTGTATCGCAAGTAAAAACACAATTTATGGGATACGTAACTTTGACAACAATTTCCCTTCGAGTAGTCAGCTTACCCGTGTGGTGGCCGGGTTAGTGCCACTCCATATCTTCCCGTGGATGTCGTAAGAGACGGCTAAGGGAATAAAGGCGTATCTGTTAGGCGATGGGCTTGCAACCTGTCACTAATACTCTGGTAAACATCTTAGCCTAAAAGTGCAAAATGTGGTTACAGAATTGTTAACAAATTATTGGAGTTGTTGGTAATTCTGTTGCTCTGCCTACCCCACTCTGGGAATAAAGGCGTGAGTTTATGTATGTATGTAGTCAGCTTAACCGGAAAAGGTTGCCAGTTTTTTCCGTTAAGTTGATAACTCGAAGGTGAATTGTTATTAAATTATGTAATACCCTACCCTACCCTACCCTATACCCTATAAGTTGTCTTTTCATTTGTAGTACAAAAACGTACCGTCCAATTTCAAGAAAATACTTTAGTTTATTAGACAACACAATAAAAGTAATGAGGGCGCTACTGTACATCCGGCGTACGCTCGGCGCAGTCTTAACCTAAATTAGTTTTTTAGGGACTTATGTGTAATTGGTTTTTGTTTTTTATTTCCAGCCCGTTAAACGACATCAAAGATGAACCAAGCAGTGAAGCAACCCCATACGTGGAAGCGTTCCAGCATGGACAGAAGCTTTTAGACTGTTCTAAAAAGTTCCAATGCACTACGATCTCTCTTATCGATATGCTCACTCATGTGCACGACGACACGTAATCGACACGACTTTACCGAAAGATGTTCATAAAGGATCGTGGGCTTGTTGGCCTAATGACCAATAAGGACAAACGATATGTCCCCGAATAACAAATTCAGTGTTGTAAAATTTTTACTTTGGAAGGTGGACCGACATATTCTTTGTGTGGAAAAAGTTATCGCCATGCAAAGACAGCGGTTTTTCAAAGTAATTATGCTAAAGTCGTCTATGTAGGCGTTTCGATGTTCCAGATTTTTTAATATTTCACACAGTGATTTAAGATTTCCCGCTGTACAAAAAGTTGTGGAATATGAAAAAAACTTTAAAATGGCATATGGCTTGTCATTATTGGTGTTTAGGCCAGTGTCCATACAAAACTGCCCATCATCCTTTAACTTATAATTGGTAATTGGCATTTGATTATGTAAGTCATAATACTTTTTAGGAAGATGCAATGTTAAATTTGCCTGTTGCTTTTGCTATAAATATAGTAAGTGTTTTTATTTTTTAACAAAGTGAGTAAATTAGTAAAATGTCAGACTGAGCTGAAAATAAATCGCTTTTAGTGTGAAATCATTTTGGTGAATTCATAAATGCACCCTTTGCAATTTGACATATTAGGACAAAAGTATATTTTGACAAATATTGTGATCTTGATTTTATAGAACTTAAACGAACGTATTCGGTTCTACTTAGTAAAAAGATAATTTTTGACATGTTATCATATTATTTTATATCATATCGTATCAACATTATGATAACTCTTATTTTCTTGGCAGTAATAGTGGCTAAGACGATACAATATCATGTGAAAAGCTATATGATTTTACCGATTATAATAGAGCCTCAGGAGGGTTGTTACAAGTTTAAAAAGTTTACTTATGTGTATCGAACAGTTAAAATTTACCAGATTTTTGGTGGGGAATGGATTTAAAGGTTATTATGTATATTTGTGAACCTTTTTTAACATAATGTAATGCATTTTTTATAATAAAATAAATAATGTTTGCTCAATGATAATTACCAATAAATTAGACTAGGCAATGTTTTACTTAATATTATTTTATTTTTGAGCTCAGTGGCGTGCCATGTAAGATACCTATTTCCAGCAGTGGGCGGAATTGGGTCTTGGGTGTGGTTTGTGGTGGTGAAACATTTTTTTTATTTACTTATGATTTATTGGAAATCCAACCACTTACAAAACAAATTACGTAATAAAAAAGCTAATTAAAGGTTCTCACCGATAGAGATAAATTATTTAAACATAGCAGAAATAACAGCCAACGCAGGCACACACCAAGCAAACAACCACGTGTTGATGCAAGATAAAAAAAATGGTAGAAAACCAAAAGTGAATCATAAACACTTATAGCCTAAGTAAAGAAGTTTTGACTGAGTAACCGCCTAAGCTTAGAAGTAGGTGTGTTAAATACATCTAAATCCATGTCCCTAGCACAAATGTTGAGGATTTTACCTACTCGCAACTAGCAATGTACAAGTTGCTGAATATTCTCAGAAGTTAAGAAATCTTCTAAAGAAATTACCGAGAATATTATCGAAAACATTTTAGAGCATTGAGAATGTTCTCTTTCCATACAATGTTTAAGAATATTCTTGGAAATTTCCGAAAATTTCTCATAAGAAACTTTTACATTTTGAGAAGTAACTGTTCGGTACAATGCTACTCGCAACAAGAAGGAGTTTTAGGTTAGGAGATTTAGGTGGAATCAGGCTTCACAGGCAAAATGAGCGACACAAATGTAAAAACCACTTTATTAGAACAGTCCAAACTTATGCAGCGTGTCTACTCCTATCTCCGTAAATGTTTCCAGCACGGAGGCCTCGCACTCCGGGAAGAGTGCCTCGCAACCTGCGCCGGCGCCGCGCCCGAGCCGCTCGGCTGCGTGGTACTCGTTGTCCGTGTGGTGGGACAGAGTGTCTTTCGTTGTTGAGGGTCTGAAATTATTAAAAGATAAAACACGGTTCAGTAAGTACACTGGCTTTTTTGCAGGTCAAAAATCTACCAATGCTTCTCAAGAGACCACTGCTTCGAGGAAACGGCGCAAAAAATTCAGCAGTCAGTGATTTTTTAAACATAATTCATACTGCAATGGTACTACTTAGTCTAGCATTATAATAAAGCTATCAGTAAGTTTCAGGTTTATGCCAAGCATTTTTTGTATGTTAGACTGTTAGTCCTCGACCCTAAAGTACTCACAGCGATTAAAGTGTCAAGGTACTAAAGTGTACTCATATTTATGAACTCGACTGTACGATAACATAATTATTAAAAGCGATGTAGTTTTACCAAGTAGAATAGAGAACCTGAAGGGTGTTCATAAAACTTAAGCTACCGCACTAAAAATGTGAAATCCAGTTTCTGCCCTAAGCACAAAATAGCTCAACATTGTAGTAGGTATCGGGCAGTAAAAATTTCAATAAGCTTCCTGCAGACTTAAAAATCATTACCAACTCAACTGTGCAAAATTCAATATACAATTGAAAAAAATATTTGTTGAGAGGATGTTTCTACAATATTGAGGAAATATTCGTATGTGAGGAAACCTAGATTTCAAGTGACTTATAGCTTTTAGAAATGTAACTTATCTTGTCCTATGTATATAATATTTTCATGGCTTTAGTTTATATCCTACTAGCGACCCGCCCTCGCTTCGCTTCGGTTTATGTGAGTTTTCTGTAACACCCGTACATAAAACAAAGTTTATTATATATAAAAACCTTCTTCTTGAATCACTATATCTAATAAAAAAAACCGCATCAAAATCCGTTGCGTAGTTTTAAAGATCTAAGCATACATAGGGACAGACAGCGGGAAGCGACTTTGTTTTATAATATGTAGTGAAGTATAAGGATGACTTGTTCCTTGTATCATTTCAAACACAATCATTGTATTGTTTATGAAGAAAAAAAAAACTTATAGGTTAAAATGGTCCACATCAAAGTCTTGTTTTGACTAAAAGGTAACTCACGTGAATAGTATGTGTGCTATTTCTCCAAGCAATCCATTTTCGTGGGTAAACGGAACCTCAGCGGCCTCGCATATCGTCCGCAGCAAACATGGCCGCCCTGAGAAGCCGTATCTGAAAAACAAGGAAATTTAAACTAAAACCTGACTAGCGATTTGCATGATGCACCCTTTTTATACAGGGTGTCCGGGAGATAGTGCTGTGGCCTACCTAACAGGGTTGGTATAGCTCAACTCAGGAGTGTCCAAAATATGATAACTCTTGTTTAGTAAAAGTCGCAAGGCAAACGAGATAACTAAACTTTTAAAAAATTTCGAAATGCGGTACCACATTTCGATAGTTTTTTGCGTTGATAGTATTAAAAAATAGATTATAGATCTAAAAGGTATGTTTTACAAATTATTTTGATGATACAAATAACTTAACCAAAAAAAAAAAATTGTCATTGTAACTAGTATCTATTTAACAGTATGTAACAGATGTTGTGCACCAATACGACATCGTATCTTGTCGGAAAAGTTCATATATTATAACGAACTTACGTACAAACGGTACGTATACTTTGTAACGAACGATAAATTCGATTTTTTTGCGGCTAATAACAATATCGTATTTCACTATACATATAATATCGATAACTTAAATTTCGCCTACAGCATCATAATGAGCTGAACACGAAGATAAATTCAAGGTTTGAAATTTAAAGGAATGGAAGCACCAGTGGTTAATGCCTTTTTTCTCTTTTAAAAATATAAAATCCTAAATAATCTCAGAAAAATCACGTCCAAACAGGAAAGATTAAGCATCCGCCCTAATGAGGAAATGGGATGCAAATTCAAAACGAGAAATGTGAGATTTCCGTGTTTGGAAAATAATGGAAGGAAATATTTAAATTCTTTCTTTGAGTCCGCTACTGTATTTGTAGTGAAATAAAGCAACTGATACAAGCCATCCCCAAAACTGAATATTTTATAAAAATAAATACATACATTAAATCACGCCTGTTTTTCAGAGGGGTTGGCAGAGACCACTTCATTCCTTCTTCCACATTCATACATCGAGTCATGCACGCACGTCGGTTTCGGGTACTTAAGATTCGGCCCTTTTCCAGTATTTCTCCGATTTTACTCGAAAAAGTACACCTAGGGCGGCCCCTTCCGACCCGTCCACTCACTTTCGATCTGTTTATCTTTATAAAAATATCTTTATCCTTTACTTTTCACGAGGAATATTTTTAACCAATCACGTAGGTACTCGAAAATGGCTCCAACGATTACGATGTTTGCAATATATGTACCCTTATAATTTTATTTACACGACGAAAAATCTATCTCTCAAGTAGTCTATTATTACGCTCGGTCTCTCAGGTGTACTCTTTTAAACGTGTTAAAAAAGTTAGCGTTCTATGACGTGGTTTTATTTTGTGGAGCATCCGAGTCGATACCGTTATATTTTAATGCTAATCAAAACAACGAGGACACTTTCATCTGAACTAAATACTACAAATACGAAAATGCGTTTGTCTGTTGGTCTAGTGGCTGAGACAAGATGCATAACGATAACGTAAACCATTTTCCATACATACATACATACATAAGCTCACGCCTTTATTCCCAGAGTGGGGTAGGCAGAGCTACAGAACTACTAACAACTCTAAAAAAATGATAATAATTCTGTAACCACATTTTGCACACTTAGGCTAAGATGTTACCACGGTTTTTTTAGCGACAGGTTGCAAGCCCATCGCCTAAGAGTACTCCACAGTATTTATTCCCCTAGTCGTCTCTTACGAAATCCACGGGAGGACATGGAGTAACACTATTCTAACCCAGCAACCACGCGGGGGGAATTTCGATATCTGTCAAAATATGGAATTGACGGAAGCGGTCGACGCGACCGTCCGGCAATCCTATACATTTTTGATAATGATATCGTTGGCCGAATGCATCTTGTCCTGGCGCACTGTTTATTTGAATTTTATCGCTAAAGGGCTTAACAGATACAGAGCAGCGGAGAAGACCATTAAATACTTTTTATCTTCGAAAATTCTTCGACTATTGCATAGTTACCGGTGGAACGATAAACCTGTGTGGTTTATAAACAAACATAAACAAACTGCTGGCATTAATTACATTACAATTCCATTATTGAAAACCGTATTTTATCACGTGCTGAAACTGGCTTTCTGTCTAGATAAATATATAATAATTAATTAAGTAGGTTAGGCCAGAAATGAGAATCATGAATTCAAAAGTTAACAGTGGTTGCCAATAATGGTGGAACGGTTTTTTTTCTGAAACTGTAAATAATTCAGGATTTATTTAAGGACCATTAATAATAATAATAATAAGCCTTTATTTCCATGACTTTTACAAATAAAATGAACATGCAGTTTAATTTAAGTGGTATGAACTTTTAAGACATGGCCCCACTTTGGGTATAGGCCTCCTCCAACTGTCTCCATTTTTTCACAGTTTAAGGACCATTGCGTAGAACCAAATAGGTAAGGCTAGATTAGTTTTTAAAAATCCTGAAATATTTACAGTTTAAAAAAAAAGCATTTGCCCAAAGGAAACATTCGACCAAACACATTTCTACCAAAAGGCAGAGAACCGCCAATAATATCTACTGTTTTTTTTAAATTACCTTTCAGACATGACCTCAATAATCTTATAAAAATCCCATCTGTTCATCCTCTGAGGTTCTTCTTCCTCTTCTCTAGCTTTGATATCTTTTAATTCCTGTCGCCTAATAGCTTCTTCTAAAGGCAATTCATTATTTTCTTTCATCATACCACCTTCTGAATATATCAGCGATCGTCTTCTGCGATCGTCAAAAGTTATATCAACTAGTGTATCATTAGAATCTGCGTCTTCATCTATGTTTCTAGATTCTGAATCATCCGTTTCATTTTCTTCAATAGGTTTATCTCCGTCCATGTCTCTGGACACCGTATTAACGAAACCATAGATTCTGCTGGTATATTCAGTGCTGTTGGTGGGTAAGTCATATTGAAACTTGATGACTGTACCGACTGTAACTGCTTGTTCTTTCAAGTCTACTGGGATACCAAGACCTATAATGAACTGAAACAAAGAGTTATAAGTTCAGTTATAAATAACATGACGCTTTGGCGTTTGAGTGATATAGTTTTGAATGAATGTATCATTTCCAAAATTTTCATTTACTGAAAATGTATTCATCAACGCAGTTTGCATTGTGAGAAGCAAAGAATAAATGTACAATAGCTTTTTGGAAAATTATTTTCAATTAACTTGGTTCTAATACCAAAAACTACTTCTATAACGCTTAATTTCAAGGAAATATCCTACAATCTCGTTATTTTAATATCATCTTAATGATTTCCAGGTAAAGAAAAAATCTACAAGTTGCAGATAAAAAATAAATAACAGACGGCAGCTACCCGTTCTCACTTAATTATTCAAAAGACACTGCCGTTTAACGTTTTCTACGTAAACAGAGAAACCTTTCTTTCAGGTAAACAAGTTAACGCTTAACCTACAAAGATATCCTCACAAAGCGAGAGAGCATTATGTAAAAATATGAAGGCGGCAGAAACAATCTTAAAAAGGAAAGAGGGCTTATACCATCGACCCTTCGCGTCAGAAGGGTCTTTCATGTAACATTACGCTATTGTTTAGAGGTGCTCCGGGTGCTTGAGGAATAAGATATACTCAATCATGTCTTAATGATATCAAGCTATTTGTCACGGATAGATGGATGGCGGAATTGGGGAATATTCACTTGATGCGGAGTGTGGGTGGCATAATTAATAGAAGAATGATGGTAATTTGTGGCGAGATTCGAACTTGCTACAGTTTAGGGTAGGGTGTTATAATTTATAATATATTTGAATAGGAGTATCTTTAGCAAATCGTAATGAAACATTCTACGGTTGATAATGATATAATTGATGGTGAATTTTGTTGTATTATACGTTTTTGATTAATAGACGGAGCAGAAAAATATGTGTACGCCACTAATCCATTTTTAATCTGTATTTCATGAGTTGCAATGGATAGTATAGCTTATTATTTTTCCAGAACAAGGAAAACATTTTGAAACCCTGACATTCCTGGTAGGCGTAATTACGTTAACGTTATAAAAACTAAATTAACAAAAAGCACGTCGACAACTAAAACGGAACTAGCGCAAAAAGCGAACTGTAATTGCATTTAAATTCACCAACAAGAAAAAACTGCTTCGTTAAGCCCGATCGGCAAAGAAAACATCATTTGCCAAGTTAAATCAACGTTATGTAAATTTGCTCCTAGTACCTGCGCTCTGGCCGGGCCGCCGTCGGGGTACACGAGGTACCTTTTGTGTCGGTGGGCCTCGATCGCGATTGCGAGGTTCACGAGAATTATCACGAGCATCGCGACTGCGTGCGAGCACGGAGAGACGTAAAATGTTGGTATTTGCCTGGGTAATGAACCGTTATGTTTTCCCGGTGATTCGGCACGGTATGACGTGTTAGCGCTACCTGAACACACCGGGCAATTAGAGCCGCGTGCTTGTTTCCGAGCTATCTCTTTGAGGGGCAATGCTAATGTTTGGTGGAATATAATGCATACCAGGGGGTTAGAGGTGTGTAAGGGTGTGAATGAACTTGCAAATAGATGGTTCATGTACTGTATTAAATGTTACACCTTTCATAGTAAGTTCCTAAAGAAAAAAAGCGATGAAGCGCTAGTCCAACTCGCGCATCGAGGGTTCCGTACCGACGCAACAGTAAGAATTATTATATTCCAATTGAATATGATTTCGAATCGAATCAGTGCGAGCCCAACTCACATTTGACCATTTCTTAGAATTGATCGTTTTTTTTTCAGGGTTTGTTCTATAACTATTTTAAATTTGACACTTGTTGGTTTGACCGTTAAAAATAGATTGAAAAATCACGTTCCTTGTATGGGGACCACTTTATTCTTTCACTTTCTGTAATTGAAATTTGTAGTAAATCGGTCAAAAAAAAACAACCCACTATCTATTACGGTTCAAAGGATAAAGCGGCTCTACGGCTCTTTGAAGTTAGGATGGCCGGACGTATAGACGGCGTTGGCCTATTAATATTAGGCCTATAATTGTGCACCCCAAGACCTACCCCAAGACCCTAACCTAACCTAACTTAACCTAAATTTTAAATTTTGTAAAAATAATTCGAATAATTAATTTAATTATATTATAAACTAATATTTTCTTAAATATTAATTAGCATATGAGAAAGTGTAATCTAGTTTCTAAGAACATTGCTTTATTATTAAGGAATAAATGAGGCTTATTAGTAGTATTATTTAATTGTGCACCCCAAGACCTCATAAAGAACCTATGTGCCAAAGGAATCTCCTTCAAAGTTCGATTTTCAAAGGTAGGGCCTTTGTCAGATAAACAATACTGTAACCGAACTGCTGGATGTCGAAACTTGAAGTTAGAGGGGAATATTCCTTGAACACCTTAGAGATGCACTAAGAATGTATTTTCCTAACTTTTACCCCTTACGAGAAGAAAAAGGAAGGACAATACTACGTAATCGCATGTACTATTTCTCAATAAATGACGCTACCATTTCTCCAACTCCAACTGAAAAGTACAAAACAGCGCAACGTTATTTATTTACAAATCGGAAACTTATTTCTCTATTATTAAGCCTTTGTGAGCAAGCGAGCAACCGTTAAATAAGCATGTTGAGCATTCCGAGCACTGAGCATTGAGCATTGAGGATTGCTGCAACCGCGGAATCCCATTATGATATGGCCCTTCATTCCGATAAATTGGCCTGCGACCGGAAAGAGAGCGCCTTTGATGCGGTACAGCGTTCTGAGGTTGGAAGAATTTGATATGGCATAGGCTTGCATGTGCTTAAATATAAATTTGATAGGTTTTTGTAGTTCATAATACGACTTCACTGATCACAGTTGGTGGTTGGTATGCTATGATCAAATAGTTTTACTTGGATTTGGCAGAATAATTGGGAAACGTACGACTACGGCTTTTTAAGTAGCTGTACACTTGTGTACTTTGTCGACTTAACACCTTTGACAGATTTAGTCCAGCAGTTCAAAAATAAAGTTAAAGTGACAAAGCATTAAAGTGTGCAGTTACTTACAATTTGTTTTAGTATTTAGTTACTAATGTTTTTATTATTTTTCCGTTTCTTTGTTCGTGTGTTTCTATAATAAAAAAAGTTATTTATACCGGTTATAACCGGTTAGAGAGCGCTTCCGTCATTCATCCTTGTCTCGGCTCACACGGAAGGAGCGCTCTCTAACTGGTAAATGCATTTCGCTCCCTGGGAGCGTAACCTTTATTATGGGTTAGGCTCTAATAGTGTGGCTTTAACCGCTACGGAAAATAAACCGGTTTTCAATCCCTGCTTCAAATAATATTTTAATATTAGTTTGCCCTCGTCGCATTCAAAACCACAAACGAAAAAAATGAATTTGGGTTTAGTTACTTGTAATTTATTGCTAGTTTAACTGTGGTGGTTCTTAACCAAGTGCAATAAAAGTCAATTTGGCTGTGATCAACTCTTAAAGTAGGGGTTGTTGTAGAAGTTGTTATTATAACCCTTTTATGTATTTGTTCTTTTATTAAAGTATATTTGATAACCCAATTTTCGTCATTTTCTTCGCATTTAAGTATATGATTCCAACATCCATGTTGAATTGGATCCGCTGGCCGTGCAGCGTTTCAAATATTCCCTCTAAGCGGCCGCCGCGCTCCAGGCACTTTAATTGACTTTTAAAAGCAAGCCTTTAACATATTACATTATAATACACTTTACGATTTCCCCTACACTTTTCGCAAATTCAATGATGAATGTAAACATTTAAGCTTTTAACAGTGATTTGACAATCAAAAAAATTTATTGGACTCACTAGAAAATATATCTATGAAAAGTCGATGGAGATACAACCGTTAGAGGCAAATTGGTGAGCTGGCAGGCCACTTACGACAGCCATTGAGGTCAATGCAAGACGCTACCTTTCATCGAAATCTCTTCTTAATTCACGTTAAATGGTAGATATTATAACATATCGTAGAGCAGAGATTAAAGTGTATTGCTTGCCCCCCAGGAGCCCCGAGGGAACTGCGACAGGATACAAAGTGTAGAGAATCGGGCTTCCGTAAAAATGTTGGATTAAATAATGTCAATACAATTAGGTAAGTAATCGGCTCTTTGAGTACCATCGCCGGCGTCGCAAAACGAAATTTTCATAACAAGTATTGGTTTTTAATGTACGTAATTAAATGCAAATTAATGAAACTGGGATACGGCGTAGATATTTTTTCGAGGACACAAAGAGGGTGCTATAATTTTTTTGTTAAAATCCCTGGCGTAGAGAAAACATGGAAGAGGGGAGTTCGTACAGTATTTTAAAACTTACTCCTAAACTCAGACATTCTACGCGTCCGTTAGTTTAAATGAACTGCGGCGTGATCTCTACATTACAAGTAGTTCGCACTTGCTACTACGTGACCAGTAAACCTCAATGAGCTGGAAGGATCCAAGTATTCCTATTCCTTCCCACACTGGGCTCCTTAAGTAGCCATCGGGATTCGATCGCTTAATTACGACCAACCGCTTCCATATGCGCAACACCAAATACAAGTTCGTTACAGTTAAGTCCCGTCAACCAATTAGCACTTACTTGACAAACTATCACTACTTGAATAAGGTACGTTTACACATCGACACGTCCCGTCACAGCCTAGGATTAGATAGATTACCTCTCTTTGGAACTGAGGAGCAGTCCGAAGTCCGAACGTATGTTTGTATAACTGTTCCCTGGTCACGAAATATGTACAGGCATTAAAGGCGAGTGTATCACAAATTGCTTACACAAATAGCACGTCAAACGTTCATTAGGTTAGCCCAGAGGTCTTGAGTTACGCTGTCAGTTTTTGGAATGGTAATTCGCTGTCAATCACAATTTGAAACTGTCTGTAAAATTAGTAAAGGAAAATGCGGATTAATTACTTTTTATTACTGTAGGTAGAATTCGTGGTGAGTTTTATTGGATGAAAATGGTTGACTTATTTTTGTGTTTGGTTTCAGGTTTGTTTTTTTCGTTAATGTGGACAGCGGACGTTGTAAAGTAAATACGAGACAGAAGAGGTATTTACTGTTTACGAAATCCACACAGTGGGGAGTAAGTGATAGCTGGTAAAGATATTTTAGTTGATAAAGACACGGCGTCTGCGTAGTGAAAGATTCTGGCGTGATGGTTTGATTTTTGTAATAAATTGGCGGTGACATAATTTACCTAAGCAAAACAAAACTATGATAACTTAAGCCTTAATTTGCAACTGTAATACTGTACATATCATAATGTACACTTTTTTGTTTGGATTGTATTTTTAGTTTTTTGCAGATTGAAAATCAAAAACGGTTTGAATTCCCGACATTTTTGCCAAATTAAGGATTAAACTAATTTTGGGAATAGTTAAAAATTCAAATCATAATACTTTAACTGTGTTTATAAAAATGGCTATGCGAGTAATAATTCAACGTAAAACAACCGCAAATTTTCCAAAATTACTTAAATAAACCAGCCTTTTTTGTCGAAAATCCTTCAAGCTCCAATCTATCCTACTCTAATTATGATCAGCTCCCTATTTCACCATTCTGACAATGACATTTCTGTGTATACGGCGCAGCTGATATGAATCCCACTGATGTGAAAGTTTGTTGACTTTGTAATGTATACCAAATTGTCACCTGTCACCTGTCATTCTCAAGATGATGAAATAGGGGGCAGGTTGACTCAATTGCAGTTTGTTAAAAATACTTTTAAGTCTTACCGCATTTTGCGTGTTTTTTTTTAATATGTAAGTAGGTACATGTCAACATATTTTCTTTAACTTAAAAATCAAGTCACATAAATCGGTATATTTATAGCGTTTTCTCCCTGTGAGCGTGTTTAAAATACAATAACAATCATATAAAGTAGTATTTTAAGCTTTTTAGCCAGTCAGTCCCGCTTATGCAATGTTTTATCCCAATTTTGCATTCGATGCTTACATTGGAAACGGTTTAAATCAAATGGCATACAAACCAATGGAATTATCTGTGGAATCTATTAGCGGCAGAAACCAGCGGTCTGCTTTTACGATAATTTTACATACAGATAATTTAGGCTACGTTTAGTCGCTCGGTCATAGAGCAGCACACAATTATTATGGCGCGCGTCAAAGCGCTTACACCTTTGACCAAGAGTCCAGTATTGCTTAATCTGCACGGCAAAATGCTTTAATAAAGCTACTGAACGGAGTATTTTGATTATGAAATCCGATTAACTGATACACAAAACTGACTGTTCTGTAGAACTTTGGAAGCAGTGGACATCCTTTGGGTGCTATCTTTCAATATCAATTTAGTTTTTTTTTTCTTTTGTTTTTTCAAATGTAGCGTACCATGTCCGTGTCCTAAGATACAAGTGGGTGGTAGGACCTTGTGCAGGGTCCGTCCGGATCGCTACCACCATCTTATCCATTAACCTACCGCCAAATAGCAGTGTTCGCATTATTGTGTTTCGGTTTGGGGATAAGACAGCCGGTGAAATGACTAGCATAGAGGCATTCCATCTTAGCCTCAGGGTTGGCAACGCATTTGCAGTCTTAGGATTGCATTGCAGTCTTGTGATTTCGAATGTCTATGGGTCACAGTTTCCACTTACCGTCAGGTGGCCTGTGTGCTCGTTTGTCTACTCAATGCCATAAAAAAAAAAAACTGAGTTGGGACCGTTTCACAAAAATTACCACTGTGCCTGTCGTCTTTTTTTCATTTTTAGATATCATTACTTTTATCTCAGTGTGTTTATTATTGTGTTTTTTTTTTCTTATATTCCAGGTATTCGCTACCGTGTCCATCCCTCTCCCGCACCCTGAGACGACGACCAGTGTGGCCTGGTTCTATGAAGCTAATTATTACAACGTGGACAACTCGACCTACTTCCAGCCATTATTAGGAGATATTCCAGTGAGCAATTATATTCCTATTTTAAACTTCTGAAACAAGTGTCTTTGCCGTTTGTCCAAAATATATTTAGCCGCATGTATCATTTCTCAAAATTTATTTCTTTTTGTAGTCAAAAGGATTTGGTATCCCAGAAATGAAACAAAAATATGACTTATAGCTTAGGCAAACGGCAGGCACTGAAAGAAAGTTAGAAGAGTGGACAAAGTTATAGAAAAAAAAACACAGAATTTTCGGTGAGTGCACATTTTGCACTCCTTGTCTCAATGGCATTGGTTTAGCATTAGGCCAGCGGGGTTACCATGACATAGTTGTACAGTTCAATCTACAGTGGGAGAAAGAAACAGAGCCGTATAACCGATATAGCTCTGTCCCTTATACTCGCTTTATACCGAATTGGTTAGCCATGTCATGGTAACCCTTTGAATTTAAACACTGATCTTGCGTGATGCCATTCTCAAGAAACGTCAAAAATGACAGTGTTCTGGTCTACTTTGACAAGTCTTGGGAAGGGCATGGTTCTACCGAAATGATTCCAAGGGGTTTGAAACTGTTTTTTTTTCCTTATGTATTGTTTGGAATAAAACCTTTTCGCCTAACCTTTTTGAGGTTGTAATTGCAGAATTTAATCAACATCTATCGTGTAGGTTAGTAAAGTTATGGTAGGTCAGTTTTAATAATTAAAAAGTGTTCGTCCAATCGATTTTCGACCGAAGAATACATGACAAACAATGATGATGCCACTTGAGATCCAGTTTAACATCAATGCGCTTTTATCACTTTTGCTGTAAGAAATCTAGATCTGTCACATTTATGAATAGTTGTTTTTATCTTGCCTATATCCTCTATAGATCTTTAAAGATGTCTAAAATGTTATTTTTTTTTATATTTAACCATCAGTTTAATTTAGGCTTGCATCAAAAAAGTAACGTAAAATTGTTTGTTTTTTTTCAGTGGGGCAGATCTCATGAAAAACGTAGTATTGATGACAGAAACGAAGTCTTCACCAGAGAACAACTATACAACTTTATTGAGGCAATGTTTCATAAGTAAGTAACTTTCATTTAAGTAGCAGAATTGATGAAAATTAATATCCGACCTATTGACATCCTATGTAACGATGATTTGTTATCCCACACCTGGCATTCCCCCCGTCCTACAAGTACCTATACCTACAACGGTAACGTTAACTAACAGCTAAAAACTTTATAGCCGTATAGAGCACCTATTGAGAAAACTGTCGAAGCTACTTACTGCATTTGTCAAAAAATGTTATGCGTTCGAATTTCGCGCTAACAAGGTATAAGTTAATATTCCTCATTGATTTTCCATCCTACATCAATCAGAAGAGATAAAACGCGTTCCTAATATTCCATCAAATCACACATCTAATACCTATTCCATTATCATCGACAAGATAATATTCCTAAGTAGTGTAACACAATTCCGTCCGCCTGCCAAGGAAAATAATTATTCCTGGGGATTGACCATTCCATATTCCTATATTTATTACGCCGTAAGTTTTCCCGAAGTATTACTAGAGCCAATAGCTGCTTATCGTCTCTGCGAGCCTAGTTTAGTTGCGTTTATCGCATGACAAAATGTGTATAAGGCATCCGTCACTGTCATGCTTATATAAGTGTCAGAAAGTAACGTCTGTTTTATACACATTTTATTACGCGTAAGTTTATTTAGGAACGTTGATATTAACTAAAAACAAATGGTGGAGAACTGGTCGTTCATTGAATACTAAACGGACACATTCCAAAATGAGTCAGTGTTGCATTTTAAAATTAGAAGCTGCTGATAAGATTTTTAATGCAAGAGCAAATTATTTTGGAATGTGTCCGTTTTGTATTCAATGAGCGTGATGGTAAACTACTGCCTGACCAAACTGATTGAGAGCGGCGAAAGGCTATTATACTCTATTTTTCTTCTACCTTCTGCCCACGGCTTCGTCTGCGTAGATTTCCGTTTCAAATCCGTCTAGCTGTTGCAGCATAAAAGTGTCACTATCTAACACACAAACTTTTGCAGTCTGAGTTAGACCAGACCCTATGCCATTTCCAGATGCATCACAGCAGACAATTCATTTTCCAAAGCTAAACGTTAGTTCATTTATGATTTATTTAAAATGTTTGTGGTTACGAATGAAAAATATTGCATTTACAGGAACGGTTTCCCTGGGCGACCATGTCTACTACTATCAATCTGCGAAGCTGCCTACGGAGATCTTGCTAGAAACGGTATACTCGGAGACGTTCTTCATTTAATACTTACGTAAGTAAAGTAATCTTTTCTTAGTAAAGGTTAATTGATTTTAGATGGATCTTTCTCTGTTAAAAGATACAAGTTTGAACTTTTAAGAAGATTGTGAAAAAATAAACCTTCACTAATTTAGCTCCGGGTGATAACGTTTCTCACTCCCTTAATCAAGTCGGATTTACACGATTTTTGAATAGTTCGTAGACATTATGAAAAATTGGATTTCCATTTTTTTCTTTTCATTTGTTTTTTTCCAAGATTTAAAAACTTGAAACGTTATCGTATTTTGTATGGAAATTTTCAGCTTCACAGTCCTCTTAAGCCTTTTAATCTTACAATTATCATTGATCTCATGCTAGATAGTGTAGGGTGATGGCACCAGTAATGGACAAGGCACCAATTAATGGACACTTGATTCTTATTTTACAGAAGATGACGGTTACGCATTTGTTTTGCAACAATCAATTTTGGTTTCCGTATAATATTTGAATTTAGAGTGAAGTGTCAATTACTGGTACCTGTCAGCTACCAGCTGTGGTATGGACACCATCCCTTCTTCATTTTGATAATATTTAAGTAAGAATACAAATTGGTTATCTTTCCAGGCCTTCAGCTTCCATTGAAGAAGAAGACCTGGACGATTGTTTCTACGAGGCTGAGTACCGCGGCCTGGAGCACGATTGCGAGAAATACGTCCACCGATGTCCTAAAAGCCCTTTAGAGTACATCTCAGTACTAATTGCAAACTTCTGAAACTATAAATATGTATACTTATGTACGTCAGAAAGTGAAGAATCTTTATCTTTATCGCGTGATAAATTTTGGATAAGGCATCCGTCACCTTCTGACAGGTAAATAAGTACACGTGTCAAAAAGTGACGGATGCTGTATCCACAGTTGACGCGATATAGACGCAGCCACACTAGGCCTACTGATAGGCACGAGGGTAAAATAAAACAAAGCCGCTCCTCTATATGTTCCTCTATATGTACGCTTAGATCTTCCAAATTACAAAAAAAAATAGTCCCTAAACATAATAATAATTACTCCGCCTAAGTATTTACTTTTAGGGCAAAGAAAGTTAAAAACCTCATTGACTGATTTTCTTATAAACATCAAAAATACCTATTCCTATTCTTGCAAATACTGTTTAAAATCATTGTGCAGTTTATTTTTCTTCTGTAATGTTTAATTTAGTTTTAAGTTAGTAATTTAAAAAAGTAAACATACCTTGATATTATGTGTATTTTTTCTGCTAATATATCGATTATAATCGCAATTCTTCGTGAACTACTCGAATTCTTAAAATATATCAGGAAAACAACGCGCTCAGCTTATCTTAAAGACGGGCCCTTTCCGATACATATCGACACTTTAGGATCTTTTGTGCAACTACCCTCTTCCTTTATCGTTCGAGCATAGGTTAATGTACTTAAGTTGAAACTAATTGATACAATTGGTGACCGCTGAGATTCTAACTAAGTACAGATGAAGTGAATAATCCTTTCCCATCGTTTTTGGTCGGATAACTTCGTATTTATCTTGCTTTCTCAGTTGCCTTATTGATGGGTACTGAAGCTAATTGAGAAAGCTAGATAATTACGAAGTAATCCGACCAAAAACGATGGGAAAGGATTATTCACTACATCTGTACCATCTAATCACGCGTCAACCTTCTCACTCGATAGGTCACCGATGCTCTTGCAACGCGTGTAACCCAGCATTGATATCTTGAAAAAAAATAACCCCTGAAATAATTTAACCCCTAGCGTAACGGCACCAATGATGGACACTTTTAGCTGACAAGTACCAGTAATGGACACTTCACTCTTAATCCAAATTTCATACGATCTAGAATTGATTGTTGCAAAACAAATGAATAACCCTCATCTACATTAATATTATAAAGAGGAAAGATTTGATTGTTTGTTTGTTTGAATTGAATAGGCTCCGAAACTCCTGTTTTCTAATTAACTAAAGAATTTCCTTGCAATCAGACGATACGTTTTTGTAGCGCCAGTAAAAACACAATTTATGGGATACGTAACAAACTTTAATAACAATTACCCTTTGAGTAGTCAGCTTAACGGCAAAAGGTGTCCACTCCGTTAAGTTGATAACTCAATGGTGAATTGTTATTAAACTATGTGATATACCCTATAAGTCGTCTTTTCATTTGTTGTACAAAAATCTACCGACCAATTTCAAGAAAATACTTTAGTTTATTAGAAAACACAATAATAGTAATGAGGGCGCCACTGTACAGTCAAGGACTTTAATTGTTAAGCCACTATGGAACCCTGTCGCATAACGTTGTTCATTAATTTTAGCGTAATTTCTTTCATATGATTTGACGCTGTCATTATGACACGGTTCGGTCCGGCGTACGCTCGGCGCAGTCTTAAAACGTCCCAAATTTCGTACACAACGCCAATATTTCGCTGAACGTACACAAAATTCTGACCCTTCAGCTTTGAACAATAAACAGACAAACAGATCGCCATCGATTCGCACGTCATAATGACCTGCATACTAAGTACCCTTTTCATTGTCGATAGTATTAAACTGTACATAAATAAATTTAGTTTCTCCTTCTCTTGTGTAAGCGTAACGAAAGGGAAGGGTAGATGTCGAATTGGATGGGGTAAGTTGAATAAGTACACGATTGCCGATTTCGATGTTTACAATGCTGTTTGGTTGGCTGGAGGTATAACCCGGTAAGTGGTTTTTTTTATTAGTTTTAAAGTAAAAAAAATGTAGGACAATCTCACACAAATTGACCTAGTCCTAAACGAATATATGTGTATGATATCATTATTCGATTTTATTTATTTCATTCTGTATTTGCATTGTTGTATTCATATACTCATACTCATATACTCATTTATTCATAATATTATTAGAATATTACATGTCACGTCATGTCATTCTGATGTGTGGATAAGACAACTGGTGAAATTACCATAGAGGCTTTTTATCTTGGTCTTTATAGTTGGCAATGCAATTGCAGTCTCAAGATTGCAGGCTTAAGATTGTCTTGTGAATGCAAATGTCTATAGGTCACATTAAACCCTGTGTGATTATTTATTTCCACATGCCATAAAAAAAACTTCTATTGTTTTAACACTATTTGAAACAAATGATACTACAAACAGCGGTAGTATGTCACTCTGACACATGAGAAAACGTGTGACTTAGCCGTACTGTTAGTTTTAGTACTTTTTTAAGTGCTATTTGCTTTGCTTTCGTTCGTAGCGTGCTCGCTCTCCTACGAGTATTCTTGCACTCTTTAAAACTTTGATTAAAGTCTGAATATAGCTTAAGCAAAAATGTAAGAATACCTATTTTTAATCAAATTAAGTTGTTTGATAATAAATATCTGTAAAACATCCACTTCACGTCACGTTTGAATGATATGAGGTTTCTCTTGTCGTGATACTAGCGGCCCGTCCCAGCTTTGTCCTGGGGGGTTATTATGACATAGTTATGCAATTTTGTTTACGCTGAGAGAAAAGGACAGAGCTATATAACTGCCATAGCTCTGTCCCTTACACTCACCGTAAAATGAACTGCATAGTTATGTCATAATAACCCCCCTGGTTGAAAACATAATGCACTATATTAATGAATATGAATGCATTTTATGAATAAGTGTCAAATGTGTTATCATACTCTTATAAGCAACACTTTATTTTAATTACCTATCTTTAATTACTTTGACGATATATGTACAAAACAAAATAAAGAATATCTATATTATACAAGAATATCTATGTACATTTCAAATAGTGAACGAATAGTGGTTCCGAAGATTACCCTCGACATATAAAAAAATACTTACAATATCCGCTCTCCCCTCACAATTCTGAATTAATGAATTTATACTTTACAAAAAATAAATACAGGTTGTAGAAGTTTATTTACACACATGACAACATTATATTCGTACATTACAATCATTGTTCTGTGATACGTAAAATTTATACAAAAAAAGACAGGTACCTAGTGATACCAGTTCTGAGTATTTGAGCAATTTAATGGCAAATATTTTGAGCCCGTCGCGTCAGCATACTCTCGCCCTGTAACCCAGTATGCAACAACTATGGATTCAGCGCAGAGCAGGCTGTTATTTTGTTAATTCAGATTGCATAGTTGCTGTATCGAGCATTTTGCTCAAATGAAAATGAAAATGAAATGAAAAGGCTTTTGTTAGGTTTTAGTTTTTGTGACTTTGGTTTGGTTTTGTGTATATTGAAAATGGAAAGATTGTTTTTAACGGATTCATTATTTAGTTAATAGGCGTTATTGGACCTTCGTTCAAAAAAAAAACAAAGTCGCTTCCGCCGCCTGTTCGCTTAGATCTTCGAAACTACTCAACTGATTTTAATGCGGTTTTTATTAATAGGTAGAGTAATTCCAGTGGAAGGTATTTGTGTAGGATAAATTCTGGTTTATGTACAGGTGTTACAAAAAACTCACATAAACCGAAGCGAAGCGAGGGCGGGTCGCTAGTTACAAATAAATGAAGAAAAAAATAAATAAATAAAATTAATATCACGGGACTATACCCTAAACTAAACTATGTCATTACTGACTACATGAGTCAAGCAACTTTTTAAGTATTTCAGTTATTTCTGCGGTTCGGTTAGGTTAGGCTTGTAATTATGTATAGCAACACTAAAAAGTTTTAAAATTTAAGCGGAAATAGCTTTAGGAAAAAAGAAAATTCGGACAAACAATGCATTAGGACAAATGACGATTAGGGATTCCATAGAGGAACCGGGGGACCGTTTAAAAGTATTGAACTTGAAAAGTTCAATTTTCGCAAGAGTTATGACTTATGAGGTAATGTAACAATGTTTTAATAAATAACAATAAGACTGATTCTTTCGTATATTTGTGGACACAATGGTAAAAGCGGGTGAAAGCACAGGGTTAACTCATGCAGATAAGCAGTGGTCGTGACACCGCTCGTACTCCATGAGTATTTCAAGTATTTACTGCTTTGAGCTCGCTGAGGGGGATTCTTTTAAACAACTCGTTTTTGAACTCGTTGCACCAAATATTAGCCGGCAAGTTTAAGATGTCTCGTCAGAGCGTAAAATATACTTCATAAACAGACACAATGATAAATAAATAAATAAATATCTGGGGACAATGTCACACCAATTGACCTAGCCCCAAACTAAGCTCTAGGCTTGTACTATGGGTACTGGACCACGATATTAATATATATAGAGAAATATATACTTAAATACATAGAAACCATCCAAGACTCAGGAACAAATATTCGCGCTCATCACAAAAATGTTCTGACCTTACCGTTATTTGAAACCAGGACCGCTAGCTTTGGTCCTTGAACCCCTAAATCGCGAATGTCATCGAATTCGTTAGGGCTATTACTAATATATTCTTATTAATAATGATCCATGTCATATTAACACATCGGTCTTATTAATGGCGTGTAAGCACATGTACACTCGCCGTAATGACACCAAGACGCTTTTGTCACGTAAATTACGTAAATTCTAAGATTACATCTGTCAAGACGACGTAAAGCCAATTTGTGAGCATCCGCAAACATAAATGTGCCGTCCGCATTTCCAAATAAATTCCCGGGTATTTCTTGTGAGCGAGGGAATTGTGATTAGATTTGCGAGTGGAGTAGTTCTCTGGTGGCAGATTTATGTTGGTTTTTTGAGTATTCGAGCGCAAAGTGATATGGGTGGATTTTTACTGTCCTTCGTAGTTTTAGGATAGTGAAGTATTCCTGAGGATATTTTTGTCAATGAGCTCTTACGTCTAATAATAAACTCAGAGCCACGGCTTTGCGCAATAAGGAATATTCAAGTGTTTCACAGCTTCAATAAAAACTCATTCATGTACTCGTAATAACATGGTAAGATTTTTTTGTTTTGAATAGCTATAAAAATAACCAAGATATAAGCCAAAAAAAAAACTGTCATTTGGAAAGGGTGGATCAAAGAAGATTGACGAAAGAGATATACAGATCAAAAGTGAGTGGACGGGTCGGAAGGGGCCGCCCTAGTCGTACTTTTTCGAGTAAAATCGGAGAAATACTGGAAAAGGGCCGAATCTTAAGTACCCGAAACCGACGTGCGTGCATGACTCGATGTATGAATGTGGAAGAAGCGAAAGAAATTTGTCAAGATCGTAGCAAGTGGAAAGAAGTGGTCTCTGCCTACCCCTCTGGGAAACAGGCGTGATTTAATGTATGTATGTATGTATGTAAAAAAACTGTATATGTCTTTCGAACAAATTGAATTTAACGTAAAGTTTATTTGGCCGAACTGTAACACTGACGTCACAGTGCACTTCTGATTTCTCTTTCTAATTACCAGTTTAAAATGCTTGTATTATCTGTATTTCTTGACCGATTTTAATTTCTCTTTTACGGTTTTTTCAGATTATGTTAAGAAATGCGATTCAACAAAACTATGCTATATAAGGTTTTTTTTTCAAAGGTTAGTTATTTAAATATTTATGTTTTAATTACACTTTATATCAATATGTATTCTTAAACACGTATTTTTTTTTCCATTTTTACATTTAAATTGATCTTAAATTTATTTGAAAAAACATGGTTGACATTAGTTACGAAATTTATCTTTAAAAAAAATGCGGTAGGTGAATCCTGTGAACCATTTTAAAGCTTCCCTTTGAACGCATGGTAATGGAATATATTTACTTAAAAATAAATCTCAGCTATAGATGTGACACGAGTAAGCAGAAACAAAATAGAGATAGGTATTTCTATTTCTTACAATTAGCCGAAAGCACTGTGTCGCCCAAACATACTCTCTCACAATTCCCATCTAACACTTCAACGAAATGTAACATTTGGATCACATCAATTTTCACTTGAAAAGTAACTGGCTACGCTCCACATTCTCGCTAACTTAGCACTTCCTAGATAATTGGCTAACGGTGCATATTTAGAACATAGCCAGAATAGCTCCCAGCCAGTTACATATGATGTATACGCCGCACAAGTTATAGCTGTAATCAAAAAAAATGCAGTGGCTAAAATTAATCTGGTTCTGGTTAGTATTTTCGTTATTAGTGATGTTTAGTACATGTGTAGTGGTTAACTGGTGATTTTTTTAGGAGTTTGCTGTATCTGCGTGCTAGAGGGCATGATGTGGAGAAGAGGGCACTTATTTTCCCCCCTACAAGTCTTTACGGGGTAAGTTATTTGGAATTTTAGAAGAGAGTATCGTTTTTTATTTTGGATATTTTCCCACATGTTCTTTTGTCTCACCTCGTGCCATAAGGGATCAAATCTCTAGGACATTAAGTACCCGTGTACCATTTTTGTTTCTCTGTAATGGGCTATGCGTGATTGACGGACAAACATTTGATCAATGTAAGATCCTTACAAATGTTCTCATTGATAATAATTATTTATTAAGAGGGATATAAGCACACTAATGAATCTATACATGGAATTGCTTTGGAGGCATGTGTATATTGTTTATCATCAGAGATCGGAATAGGTAGAGCTAATTTGCCTAAACTTGAGGCATATTCATTCATGCGTGAGTGAAATGGGAATACATTATTTAATGAAGGTGCATCAAGTTTAGGCAAATTAGCTCTGCCTATTCCGATCTTTGTTTGTCATCCTCCTGAATCAGTAAATTTTTCAGTATTATTTTGATTATTAATTTACAAAATTTGACCCTTTAATCAACAGAACCATCATCTATCTCAACCGCGGATACTTTTAAAAATGAGTAATTATTAATTTACAAAACATAAAAGTGCGTCTGAAATAAAAATCCGAAAAGATCTTCTGGGGACGAATCGAAATTCCACATTTGTAATTCCATAGCACAGCATTACTATTTGCTTTTTTGCAATAAATTCATAATTTAGACATAAAACAGGCTCTATTCTGATTGTCTATAAAAACACTCAAGTAATGTAAATAATGCCTTCAAAAATAAGAACTGTACGGACTTAGATTATTTCAAACTAAAACTTTATTTTTCTCCTCCACTAACTAACGTTTCAAAATCTATGATCAAAAACCTACATTATCTTGCTTGCTACAGACATTTACCAAGATCAACCCTCTAATTCATAAACGCAAAATAGCTAAAGCGTCCTTAAGGTATGCTTTATCCTCATCTTTCAATGTGAGATTTGAATTTGACGGAAAGTTTACAAAGCATACTTTAACCTAAATTTACCGTTCATGATTAAGGGGCTCAATGTTTTGCAAGGTTTAAAAGCTTTATAAGTGCATTAATGAAAAAAGGCCTATTTTCCAGACTTTCCTGGCCATTGCCGTTCCGATAGACATCCCAGACAAAAACGTGTTCGTGTCGTACAACTTCGAGGCTAACTACAGCACCACCAACAACATTACCGAGATAGATGAAGTGCTGTTCCCCAATCTTCCTGTAAGTCCATCATCGTTGTCTTTTATTGTCTTTAATAAGCTATACTACTCACACACACGCACACGCATGCATATTTCTTGATTATAATATTTTAGACTATTTAAAAATGTTAATTCTAAATGTTATTTATATTTAAGTACCTACACGCACTTCCCTCCCGTAATCTCGGAACCCTCTTGGACCCTGGCTCGTTGCGGATCGCAGTATGTTTGCGTCTTGGCTTAAAGACTTGTGAACCTCATACCTGCTGCCGGTGCAGTAATTCGGTTGACGCCTTAGGCCGGCACGGACTTTACTGTCAGAAGAGTGCTGGCCGTCTTTTTAGACATGCATCATTGAACGACCTAATTCGCCGGGCTCTTGGGACTGTTTCCATACCAGCGACCCTAGAGCCCTCAGGCATGTCCGCCTCGGACGGAAAGAGACCTGACGGATGTACATTAGTGCCTTGGCGGTTAGGCAAGCCCTTGGTGTGGGACGTAACCTGCACCGATACGTTGGCACCGTCATGCGTACAGGGCTCTGCACGTAAGCCAGGGACTGCCGCTGACCACGCTCAGACTGTAAAGTGCCGCAAATACGCTTTCTTAACAAACGATTACGTATTTGCGGCAGTTGCAATAGAAACCTTAGGGCCGTGGTCGTCCGACACTAAAAAATTAATCCACGAAGTTTCGGATAAATTGGTTGGCGTCTCTGGCGATCCCAGGGCCGGGTCTTTTTTTTGCCCAACGGCTTAGCCTGGCCGTGCAGCGGGGTAATGCTGCAAGCATTTTAGGGACGCTGCCCCGAGCGGGAGATTTGCAGGGTTTTGATATGTTTTAGTTATCAGTTTTATTTATTTTTTAATTTCCTTGTATGTTTTTTATAATAAAGGATATTTCAAAGTATATTACATTTATAACCATACCTATCATGTTATGGAAGAGCGAGGTCTCCTGTCACAGGTATTCTTTTACCTACTATTTAGGAGATCCCCTTGGAACTATTTTATTTTAGTAAGTACCTAAATTTTAACAAAAACATACATTTTCATTTTCATTACCATTTTCATTTTAATGATCGCTTTCATTTCCGAGTCCACCGGTGTAAACATACCTACAATTTTCACTTCCTCTACATTCATCAACCTCTTCATGCACGTACATACAATTGATATACTTGTGAATCATGTAATTATTACTTCTATACAAACTTATACCCCCTTACTTATAAACGTGGAAAGCTTGGCATAGTTTATGCCATATTTTGTCACTTTCTGTCAGATGCAAATGTCACAATTACAGATAAGGACAAAGCATGGCATGAACTATTCCAAGCCTATTCCACGTTTATAAGTCAGGGGGCTACTCTTTAACTAAATATGAACGGTGTGGAGGAAATGGCGTTCAGCGTTATGCAAATAGCCTATATAATAACTCATTACACTAGTAAAACCTCTTAGCCTAATTGTGCAAAATGTGGTTCTGTAGCTCTGCCTACCCCACTCTGGGAACAAAGGCGTGAGCTTATGTATGTATGTATGTAATAACTCATTTTACGTGATATAGATTACTAATGAAATATCCTCTTATTTTCAGGTAGTAAGCTCTCGTCACAGCCGCAGTATCACCAGAGAGTTGGCGTATACAGTTCTAGAAGCAAGATTCAAAGAGTAAGTGAACGGTTCAGGAAATTTCAAGTTTGTCAACGCAAGAGTTCGCAATTTACGTACTTACGAACCAAACTCCTGCTGTCTCCTATCTTCTGCAGGCATTTTTTTACGATGTAGACAATATTTCCTGCCCCCGTATTATGGTTCCCTTTATCGCGATGAATAACGCATCTGTTACTCTTGCATTTACATATATACTTCACTACAGAAAGTGACAGATGTTTTATCTACGTTTAATCCAAATATCTAAAAGAAAAAAGTGACTGAGTGACATATCAACGCACAGTATAGTATTTATCAGATAGTATCAGATAGTATTTATAAAGATTTGTTTGGTGTAATTCTTCATCAATTTAATAATCATTTTAAGATGAAAACTATTTCTAGGTCAAAAACTAAGTTTAGTGAATGGGCTACTGTAGGCATTCATAAAAGTAGAAACAGGCTTTATGAACTTTACAGAGAGAGGGAGGAGAACAAGAACGCCGACTTCTTAGTTTACGTTAAGAATTATTCAAAAACCTTCAAGCAAGTTTGCTTGACTGCTAAGTCAAACTTTCTAAGTCTTAAACTCAAAGCTTCTGACAATAAGGTAAAAACTGTGTGGAAGATAATAAATAGAGAAACAGGTAAATCAAAAACTCGTGATAATAAAATCGCTCTAAACAATGGTGACAAACAAATCACCTCAAACAAAGACGTGGCCTTAGCGTTCGAAGATTATTTCTCCACCATAGCCATTAATACCACGAAATGTCTTCAATCATCTGCGATTGAAGCTCAAAAATCACTTTGTGCTAATGTTACTAAATGTAATGTTAGCTTTGATTTTAGCTATGTAGATTCAGCTACTATTGTTAAGGTATTTAAATCGCTCAGTTTAAAAAAAACTGAGGATTTATGGGGAACTTCATCATGCATCAATCAATCAATCATTTATTTGTGTTTACAGGTCATTACAAAAGATGGTAAAAATATGTATAGTATCACAGTAAATTGCCGGTAGGCGTACAAATTTATAAAGAAATACAACTAATGCTATAATACATTTCAATAATATAACAGGAACAAAGTATAAAATGTTAATGTTTAAATCTGATTGGTATTAAATATATTGAAATTTATCGATCAAAAAATCAGTTACACAATAATAACATTTTTCAGTTAGGAATTTCGATAGCCTTACCTTATAACTAACAATGTCGGCATTTTTTATATTGTCAGGTAATTTGTTGTAGATAGTAGGTGCCATACCAAATAAACTTTTTTTATAAAGGGCAGTTTTACAGAGCTCTGGTATGACGTGTGATTTGTGTCTTGCTTTACCACCTTGCCCTCGTGTCTTAAACTTGTACAGGTTTATTTTTACAAAACATGCAACTTCGTAAATATATAACGATGGAACTGTCAATAATTGCAAAGACTTGAAGTATGGCCTACAGCTATCCGTTACGTGCAGATTACAAATTGCTCTTATGCATCTTTTTTGGGCTAGAAATGCTTGATTTTTTTCAGTGGAGTTGCCCCAAAAGATTATGCCGTATCTTAATGTAGACACCACAAAACCATGGTACGATACTAATACTGATTTGCGATTTGACACCTTTGATAACTGATAAAGAGCATAAGCAAAGCTATTAATTTTTTTGCACAGTATATGTATATGCTCTTTCCAAGTTAACTTGCTATCAATGACCAATCCCAAAAATTTAGTGTCCATTGCTTCTTCAATTTTACAGTTACCACTCCTAATTATAATATCTTTCTGTCTTTTCAACGTCCGTTGGCCGAAATGCATGATAAAGGTTTTTTGCAAATTAATGTGAAGATTATTTGACAATAGCCATTTAATTACGGAGTCTAATGCATTGTTGATATCCATCTCATAGTTAGCAGGACAGTCTTGTTTAACGATGAGTGTGCTATCGTCGGCGAATAGAACCATTGGATGCATTATACTTTTCGGTAAGTCGTTAATATATATCAGTTAAAGTCATCCATCATGTCATAGATATAATTGCTCCTCACTTAGCTTTAATCTACAATAATTGCATTTCAGAGGGGGTCTTTCCAAATCTTATGAAATATAGTAAAGTCATACCACTTTTTAAATCAGGTGAGATGAGTGATTTAACGAATTTCCGTCCCATTTCTATTCTACCTGTTTTAAGTAAAGTTTTTGAGAAGTTAATGTTAAATGATATGTTAGGTCACTTCAATAGAAATAAACTGCTTAACAGTAATCAGTTCGGGTTCACCAGAGGACGATCCACAACTGATGCAGCATCTGTACTCATTAAATATATATACAATATTTGGGAGAAATCTTGTGATGCAATAGGAATTTTTTGTGACCTTTCCAAAGCTTTCGATTGCGTAGATCATGCGACTCTCATATTAAAATTAGAACATTATGGTCTGACTAATAATTCTCTAAATCTCATGTCCTCATATCTTAGTGATAGGACACAAACGGTTGTTGTAAACAGAACACAGTCCATTGGAGCAGCTGTTAAATTAGGTGTGCCTCAGGGCTCCATATTAGGTCCTTTCTTATTTTTGGTTTACATTAATGACTTACCACCCATGATAGAGAATATTTGTGATATTGTGCTATTTGCTGATGATACATCATTGATTTTCAAGGTAGACCGAAAATCCGTCAATTACACTAGGATAAACGCCACGCTAGGTAAAGTACATAATTGGTTTACTAGTAACAATTTGCTACTCAATGCTAGGAAAACTAAATGTGTTAGGTTCGCTTTGCCTAATGTTAGACCGGTAGAATCTAGTATATTTCTAAATGGCGAGTGTTTGGAAATGGTAGATAAGGCGCTTTTCTTAGGGATAACTATAGACAAAAACTTGCAATGGAGTCCCCACATAGCAGTACTAGCAGGTAAATTAAGTTCTGCAGCTTATGCTGTTAGGAAAATCAGGCAACTTACGAATGTTGAGACAGCTCGCTTAGTTTATTATAGTTATTTTCATAGTGTTATGTCATACGGTATTCTGGTTTGGGGAAAAGCTGCTGACATACAGACTATATTCGTGTTACAAAAAAGAGCCATCCGTTCTATTATATAACCTAAACTCCCGTGATTCTTTAAGATTACTATTTAAAGAAATTAGTATTTTGACAGTAGCGTCACAATTTATTTATGAGAATATTATTTATGTCATTAAAAATCAGGACTCTTTTATTAAGAATTGTGATATACATAATTTTAATACAAGAAATAAAAATAAAATAGCTACTAAAAAATTTCGTGTTCGTAAGGTTTTTAAATCATTTGTAGGTCAATGCATCCATTTCTATAATAAATTACCTGACGAAGTTTTAAAGTTACCATTTCCAGTACTTAAAACTTACTTGAAAAAGTCGCTAATGTCTAAAGCTTACTATAGGGTCGAGGACTATCTATCAGATAAAAGTGCTTGGCCTAAACTAAACACCCAAATAACTTAATAATAACTTCATCGTAAGAAATATGTAAACATTGTATATTGTCTAGGGGACACGGTTTCTGTAGGAGAATGTATCGAAACTTTTTATGTAGTTGTATTACACCATCATAATTAAGTATAATTTTTCATAATTATTTTCTATTACTTACTACCAATTAGTTCTGGAGAAAACTCAGAGTTTTGACACATTTTCCTGCTCAACTACGCGTGAATACATTTATTTCTTATCATATGTTAGATTCATTGTTTTATATAATGTTAGGTTAAGTTTTAAAATTGTACCTATATTTAAAAAACGACTAACTGTTGAGTTTCTTGCGGCGCTTCTTCTCAGCAGTGGTCTCTTGCGAAGCGCTGGTAGATTTTTGACGTGTAAAAGTGCCCGTGCGGCCTACTTACTGAATAAACATCTTTTATCTTTTATCTTTTTATCAGTCTAAGCCGCTTCTAGAGATTCCAAAGGGCATTGGGTAAATTTGTTTGAAGAATATTGTACAAATTTTTTTTCAGCGGCCGCGGATGAGTTTTACATAGTTATTTAGAGGACCTCGAAATTCACATAGATATATAATGTATAGTGTTTAATAATATCGGAGCCGATATTTATATTTAAGATGTCCAGTTTTTGCTACTAAAAGTACGCCCAGGTAAGAATATTAAATATCTCGGCTCCGATGCACTTAAGAGTAATTGTAATAACATTACATAACAAAACATATTTATTTTGAATTATTCTATCATAATTTACCACTTTGAATTTGTATGAATTTTACAAATGACAATACTTTTACCCAAACCCCTTTGGCACAAGTTGTAGGGGTGCACTAAGAAAGTATTTTTCGAAAATCGTGCCTCAACGGGAATAAATAGGGGGAGCAGCGGGAAACTTAATTGTACGCGTACGAAGCCGAGGACTTCCTCTAGTTATCCATGTAAATAGACCTGCGGTAACATAAATTTATATGTCCATGCCTCGACAGTGAATTTACGTATGTATCTGTATGTTACAGGCATGGCATGAAGGGCAGGGAATGCATGCTGCGGAACATCTGCGAGGCTGCAGAGACACCTCTCCACCACAACGGGCTGCTCGGGCACATCATGCACATTGTGTTCACGTAAGTTCACAATTTTCATTTTAGTGTTCTTAAGAGGGTTCTGAATGGACGTTTAAATCCATACCAAAGCTCCAGATAACATTTTTCATCCCCTAAATACTTATTATGAAAAACTAGGTTATGTACGTTTTTTAAACAGAATTTAACTTGGAGTTTATATGGCCGTCACATATGCATTGTTTATTTTAGTAGGTATTCGAAATTACCAGGTACCTACTAGGTATTTTATTAATTTTAGACATCATGTTTCATACTAACATTTGCTGCTTTAACCTACACTATCGATATCTAAATAGAAATAGTGTTTTATTTTTCAAAAGGTACAGGTTTGATGCCCGAGCTGAGTAAAAGTTTTTTTTAATTATGAATGCAGTCTTTCTTATTACTAAATTCGATGACACTGTTCCTGAGAACAGATCTTCGTATATCTTATATTTTACGAGTTTCCCATACTGACCGATCTAAATTTTAAATCCTGTATACATATACTGCCAGTATAATTGGTCCTTTGTTATTTTTTCTAAACCTTTTAACCATCTCAAAATCACTCCTTAACCTTTCTTACCTTTTACAGACCATCGACCTCTCGAGAAGAAGGCCTCTCCGATGATTACTATGAAGCAGAGGCGGACGGGCAGCGAGGGGACTGCGACAAGTACCTCGACCTCTGCCCCTTCAGCGTCTTCGACCTGGTCACCAGGCTTGTGGAGATACAGCATTGATCATCCGTGTAGTATAATTCTGGGGTCCTAGTGAAAAGGGTATGACTCTCTTAAAGATCAAGTGAAAGGGGTTTAAGTCAAGTATATTGTATATGCATATAAGTACCTTTTTTTATAATTGGCACAAAAATTAAGCATTGTCATTCAACGTGGCAATGCTGCCAGCATTTTAAGAACAATGCCCACTGGTAGCGGTTTGTTAGATTAGTGTAGTTTTAAGTAAGTTTGTAATTTCGTTTATTTTGTTTTCGTTTGTTTGTCTGAAATAATCCCTTTTTTACTAGGAGTTAGAGGTAGGAGGTATTACGTCGGTGGTTCTGTTTATATGGATGGATCTTGACCTTGAATTGTTTTGCGTTTTTTTCAAGTCTGAACTTCTAAAGTTACCATTTAAAGAATAATGTTATATTATAGTCGTATATATAAATCAGACTTGAATTTAGACATTAAGAACATGGGGCATACAAATCGAATTTTACTATTTTGGGAGCCATGAAATAATAACGTCATAATTCTTATAAACCGTCAAAGGTTGTTGCGGTTGCCATTACTGATGAGTAAATAAGAGCTATCGTTATATAGACAATACACTATCATGTGAAAAACAATATGGTTTGACCCATACTTAAACTATAAAACGGGACATAATCGCGACATTATACTAACATTATTATCAGAAAATGTAAGCGAGGAAGTGTATCTTCGGATAAATCGTCGGATGTTGTGAGCGTTTGTGATGATGACATTCTGAATAAAGAAAAATAATACCCAAGTGCGGGTAGGTCGAAAACTCGCATGAGAAACCGACCCTACCCCTCGAACCGTCGAGGCAAATGTTTCATTTATTACGCGATTCAGTCCCATTTTATACTTTTATTATGAGTGAAAATCGTGACTTGACCCATAGTTAGAATAGAGGCCCTGCTATAATAGTAATAGGTACTTTTGAGTGACTATCGCCTTCCAACTCGCTCCTGCACCTGTATGTATGTTTGTTGTTACCGTGTTTTTGAGAAACACGAACAAAACCAAGAAAATTTAGCTTTTATTCAGAACACGTCATTTGGAAGAAATAACTCTATTTCCAAAGTAGATTTAAGTAATTATTTTTAAGAAATCCTTGTTAAAAATTAATAGAATTTTAATTCTTTTAACGTTTAATGATAAATAAAAAAACCTTTTTTATAAATATGTTTTATTATTGTTGTGTTTAATAACTGCTTTACATTACTTTCCTAAGATATTCGGTACACGTGCACTCAATCGATATTCGATATTAACTCGATATAAAATTGTTTAACAACGTAAATTCACAGCCATTTAACTAATACTTTCTTATATAAATTACAACTATTAGTAAACTACAGAACAACGTTAAATACTAATTATTAGTACAGTTAAACTTAAAAGTAGCTCTATACCTAAATTTTAGTACCTTGTCGCAGCATATGACTAATGAACGAATATGTTACTGTGACAAGATAAGTACTAAAACGTACAACTACTTCTAAGTTCGAATGTACAATACATTAGGTAAATTATTTATGACTAGAAAACTTCTTGCCTACAATTAAAATATTAATGTATTTTTATTTAATGGTCTTAATGGTGGTGAAAACTGCTTCAATTCTTCAAAGTCAATTTAAATGTAAATTGACGTTTTAAACTTGACAAGTTCCTTATATAACGTGAAAGGTTTTTTAAATCGCTTATACTTTTTACATTTAGGTAGGTATATAATACTAACAGTTTTGCTTACAAAACCAATACTTAGTGATTATTTTTTAAACTTACCATTTACCTTCAGTTGGCCCGTGTGTTGGTTTACCACCTTGCCACAAAAAAAATTCATATCATAACCTACATTCATTTTTCATATCATAACCTACATTCACACGATATATGTGGCAAGTCAAAAGCAATTACCACCTGCCCCCTATTTCACCTGCTTGACAATGACAGGTGACAGGTGACATTTCAGAGTACATAGCGTAACTTATATGGATCCCAGTGATGTGAAAACTTGTTAACTCTGCAATGTATACTGAATTGTACCCTGTCACCTGTTATTGTCAGGTTGGCGAAATAGGGGGCTGATATTATATGCTTTTACTCTTCAACTTGAGGCGTTTTCACGTAGTAACTTAATTCGACTAATTAGGTAAATATTCATTAGTCCAACTGACTTTACCATTCTAAGCATTCTATTGCCGTTACCTCATCTACCACGTCAAACTTATTCCATCGTAATATTTTCCAAAACCTTTTTCTTATTGTAATTTAACTAACAATCCCAATAGTCTCAATTCCTTTCGGATAAAAGAAGTTGTTCTTCCTCATCGGTATCCCGGAGATCTGCTGGTCCACGGGAACCCTCGTGTCGTAAAGAGAAGGAGACTGGAAGATGATGCCGAATGTGCCCACGAAGCAGGCGATGGTGAACAGCCACAGGAAGAACCGGTCCAGAACCATGGACATGAACTTCCAGTCTTCAACCACCTGGAGACAAGAGGAATAGATAAGATTCTCGTTTTAATAATAATAATAATAATAATAATATAGTTATTTATTTAGGCATAAAATCCCATTAAATTTACAAATATACACAAAAAATACACAGAATTAAAAATTAAGTACATTAAATTTACAAATAATTATTAAACTTAAAATTTGAGAAAAAAAAGAAAATATCAATTAAATTTAGAACATTGGTTATGTCAACATTTGAAACTAGACGTGCCTACACATAAAATCAAAATTTGATGACACGAAATGAGATTCAAAATAAATAAATTAAATTAAATTAAAATTAAAACATAAAATACAAATTAAAATTAAAATTAAAATTAAAATTAAAATACGTACATTGTTTTAAAATCTATATTTTACCTCGTTTTCCTCTATTCTAGGCGGTAAAGACCATAATTATTATATTTGATCATAGTTTCAATAAATCTTATTTACTTGACAGTAATGGAAGCCGAGTTAATAACAATACCATAATAAATACGGTAATGCCAATAATGGTTTTATACCTTCTATCTTTGAAAATTGGTAAAAGCGCCCCGTGTACGTAATTCCTACAAACATTTGATAGCAAGTTGACGTTGACATTCGTATTGTCATCGAGTACACCATTGATATATATGTTACACTAGATTAGCAATTACCGCACCAAAGCGTTGCCACTTCACATAAGGCCACAGCCATATGTCAGCAAACGTCAACTCAGTGCTCATTGGGACGCCGACCGTTTTTCACCGGGATACAAAATGGGGAAATGTGTAGTTAAGGAATGTGATTCAAGATCCCAAAAACATAATAAATCCAGCGGAATAACTTTCCACACGTAAGTTTGTTGTTTATGTATTCAAATTAACATAAAAAAACACAGAAATCGATTTAAAATACCAAATATTGCAATTTAGGTGCAGTGTTGCCATTAAAACATCGTTTTGGTTTTCCCACTTTGACGGGAGATTTTAAAAATTTATGTTTGAGTTCTAATATACCTATTGGAAGTAGATTTAATAAAAAATACATATTAATGTTAATAGGAGAATCTAATATTTTCATTTAGTTACCTATTTTATATTGATACATTTGTTATGTGTGTATCATATTTGATGTTCTGTTTGAAGTTTATTATGACAAAGCACTAAAGTGCTTAACATTTTCGTAGGGGTACTGTACATAGTAATAATCTAATACCTAATATTGTACATATTATAGATTACTTATTTTATTACCTTTTGCCTATTCCTAGTAATCTAATACGAAATACGCATTTAAAATATTTAATGCATTTATTTTATTACAAAGTATTATTTAAAAAAATCCCTATTTATTTGTTATATTGGGTAAATTTTCATATGGTCGGCAACACCAACCTTCCAATGCATATTTTTGTGTCTGTCCTTATCTAATGTCACTGACTTTATTGTTCTTGCAATTTGTGTAAGTGAGACCGATATATGTTTACTTTACAATTTGTTGTGGTTTCAAAGCTACGTCGTCGCGGCTAAGAAGTGGCCACACTTTTCTAACCGCTTGATAATGAGGTTTGCTTCTCTAGTTTATTTAACTCAATGGAGTACACTCTGAGAAATATCCGGCAAATAAAATAAAAAAGCGTGTCTGGGCTCGTGCTACGGATAGGTTCAAACACGTTTTCGAATATAGGTCTACCAGAATCTCATGAAAAAAAGAGAAATTCAAATTTAGGGCTTGCAACTCCGGGGTAACAGGATTTAAAGGTCTTGATACTTGATTTTCCACTCGTACAATAAAATAAAGATGTGGCGGACTCAGTCCGCGTAGAATTCTTATTTTTTTTTGGAAATTATTCCATTTCCCGGGATGAAATTTAAATACCACATTGGGCAATAAACTATCTATGCCGTGAAGATGGAACAAAGCGTAGAGAGACGGAACAAACCAATATTTATAACATTATTTAAAAACGGTTAGTTACCCCTAAAACTAACTTTGGACTTGCATTTTTTATTGTTTGAGTATTAAGGTTAAATTAAAACAATCATGTTCATTGTGTATGTTTATTAGGATAGTTGAAAATGGCTACATTAAAGGCAACAACGTATTGTTGCTTAGCTAACATTACTGCACAGGTCCAAATTAATGTGTACAATTTTGAATGTTTTATTATATCAAATTAACTCTTAATTTCGTATTTTGCAGAAGAGGTGAGGTTTTTTTTTTCCCATGAAAACATCATGAAGATCGTGCCACAAAGGTGGTGGCAAAAAAATAAGGTTTCTAAATGGACTTTTACGTTGCAGAAACAAAAGCCAAGTGGAGTTATAATACGTTCCTGCAAATGTACTAATGAATTTAAAGTATCAATATTATTTGGCTTCATTTACTAGTCCATTACAAACACGACACTAAACCAAATATTGTGTTTGATTTACATCTTCTTGCTCACAATTTTTACAGTACACATGATTAACGATATTTTTCGCATGGGATCGAAGGGTTTTAAGGGCATTTTCCTGATAACTAACGCTATATTTCAGTAAAAACAACAAACAATAACAAACTCTGACAAGCTGTGAAATATGAATTGACAGGCGTAAGGTAACATTGCCATATGAAAATCCATATATCTTTACTTTTAAATTTTTCATGAGATTCTGGTAGACCTATAGTAATGGCGATTCGATAACAAGACGAATGATTTAAAAGTTTATGCGCAAGCTACAGCCCTGTGGGGTTATTATCACATAACTTTGCAGTTCAGTTTACGCTCACAGAAAAGGACAGAGCTATACAAGTGCTATAGCGCTGTCCTTTACGCTCACCGTAAAATAAACTGCTTAGCCATGTCATAATAACCCCGCTGGACTGCACTATTCAATAGAGTTCTCACAAAAAATCAATTGATAGGTCAGCTATAAACCTTTAAGGCCCACTTGCACGTAAATGTTAACCCTAAAATAACCCCAGGTTAACAGGTTCATTTGTTAAATTTGATAGATCTTGTATCAATCTGCCATTCTTTATTAATTTAACCTGTGGTTAACCTAAGGTTACATTTTGGGGCAAGTGGGCCAAAACCGTTTCTATTTCAGATAAATAGAACCGCGTGTCCCAAAAACACCTTTTCAAAAACTTACTAGCCTACAAACAATCTGCGACCGACGCACTGCAGTTACTGTGTCCCGCGAGGCAATTATCCCGGAGTGCAGAAACACAGAAAGTCCCGGGAAAATGACATTCCCGCGCCCCGGGGATAACCTGCGACTTGTCCGCGGACTGCGAGACAGTCGTGAGAAATTGGACCGGCGGCGTGTTGCATAACCAAATACGTTAAATCTTTTAAAACTACCTATCGTTAAAGCGTTGAAACCCTGCGATTCCATACGTGTCAAGAACTATTGAACGATACTATTTTAAATCGTCACTAAGAGATTTTACTTCCTATCCAGTAAGTAACGTTAACGTATATCGTCATCGAGAAAATGTGTATGGGTGTAGGTATCAGCACTTTGAGTCCGTATTTCGTACTTATGTAGTAGCAAGTTGACATTGACATTTCCTTACATTGATTTATGTATTTTCATCGAGTAGTAAACGCGAATCAATGCTACGGAAAGGCTCAGTGGCCCTAGACATGCCCAAGAGTAAATACTTATCCCTAACAAAAGCAATTATCGAAAAAGTACAAAATGTATGGCATTGACGTAGGCGTATCATCTGGCAGCTAGCGTCAGTATACATTTTCGATAGCGATAAGTTCTCGCAATGCATCTTGTCTGGCCTCCTTGTACTAACAAAAGTACATAAAAAAAATAAAAATAAAAATCGTTAGAAATAAAAATCATGATCAAATTAGAAAATTTACTTTATTTCGTTTACAATACATTCATATTACATTGATAACATTTCATTGTATGATGGATCTTAAGAGGTTACGGCCACAGAACACGTTATGTGTAAACTGGTGGCCATATGTCAGTTTGCCTCCTCCACACCATAATCAAACCGTGTCACCAACAGCTCTCACATTATTATCTGAGGCACAAACTTCTAAAATAATTTAACGCCAAAACAAGACACGTGAAGATCAAAGCGTATGACAATCATCGTGCAATCTCTGGCAGGAAATTACTTCATCATTAAAACCTCTGAGGAAGGGAAATAATAAAAAAATACCCTTTTTAAAACTTCCTAAAGGGATCATTAAACTAGCCGCTTTGTAAACAAGCGAACAATCCCGGTTGCCGTCAAATTGGCTTTTTAGCATAATTGGATATTTTCTTAGGAAAGTTTATGAGTTTACAAAGAATGCATTAACGTGAAAGAGTGGCTTTTGATTTGCATTCATTATTATAAGTAGGCCCTTACTTGTATTATCATATTTTAAGATACTTATTGATTCATTTTATAAAACGTTTGCTACATGAGTTTTGTCATTGATGAGTTTTAAATTTGAATATAGCCTTAGACTGTGATGTTTTTTTGGGACTTGTCTCATCCTATTTTTATCTGCGTTAACCTGTGCTTATGTTTCGTGATTTGTATCATGGATGCGTCATATGAAGTGTTGATCGAATTCATAAAACTATTAACACGCGTAAGTAAAATAACCTTACTATGCATTAAAACCATAAAGATATTACGATTTACAATATAAGGTGCTAACAAATTAGTCACGGATATTTTAAGAGATAATACATTACATTATATCAATTAACTTTTAACTGTAATTAAGGAACTCTTCATTTTATTGTTTTAATATATCGAACAAAAAATATAAATTATAATTAATCTTTAAAATAATCACCCTTATTATGTACCTGTCAAGATGTTTAACACTGTTTGTCAAAAGTTCGGCGGGAAAACTGTAGGTTATTAAATACTAGCGTCTGAATGATAGTTGAAAGAGGTTCTAGAATGTCTTAAGAGTTCTCATTTAATTATCTTATTAACAGGATGTTTCAACGTAGCAAATTCGTTTCCTAGTTTTCTCCAAAAAAACATAAGAAAACCTATGATGTTTCATACTTAAATGTACTCCGAAAACCGAGTACTATCAGCTGTAAAAATATCCGTGACTAATTTGTTAGCACCTTATATAGTTGAGTTGGAACCGTTTCTCAACTGTTTTTGTGTCTTATTTTTTGTATCTATGTACCAGGGTATGGGGTTAGATTGATAAATTTTAAAATTAAATGTTCTGTAGCTCCCGCATTTAATCGTTAAATAATTTATTAAAAATATCATATTAGCGACTACTTATTTGGAGTAACTTAAAGCAGCTTGAGGCAGACTACGGTAGACGGCTTATTAGAAACACTACTCACATCTCTACTTACTCACATCATTAATTTATCCTTCTCTGATGGAACCTTCCCACAAGAATTAAAATATTGCATTGTTAAACCTTTGTTCAAGAAAGGGGATAAATTAAATACAGACAATTATAGACCCATCACACTAGTCCCTATATTGTCAAAAATTTTAGAAAAGGCGATAGTTAAGAGGATAAATGGGTTTATAACTAAACATAATATACTTTGTTCAGAGCAGTACGGGTTTCGCAATGGCCGTTCGACCACGCACGCGTGTTTTGACCTTGTTCGTGCAATAACAGAGAGTATAAATGATGGAACCCCGGTGGTGTCAATATTTTTAGATATGTCGAAGGCTTTTGATTTTGTTGACCATTCCAAACTTCTACATAAACTTGATACATATGGAATAAGAGGGAAAGTGCTTGATTGGATAGGGAGTTATTTGACAAATAGACTGCAATGTGTAGAAATTAAGACAATTTCAGTGGGTAGTTCAAGTAAGGAGATGTCAAAACGGGTTTATAGATCTCAATACAGAGCTAACAATACAGGAGTTCCGCAGGGGAGTATTCTAGGGCCTCTACTCTTCCTCCTTTACATTAACGATCTACCAAAAGCAATCACACAGAAAACCATTATGTTCGCTGATGACACAACAATTGTGGTAAAATATGAAAAGATGGATACATTTGAGTTTAATATTAATAAAGGACTGTTTGACACTATCGAATGGATGAATAATAACAATTTGCATATTAATATAAATAAGACTAAATTAATACAATATAATTAATATAATTCTAATTCTATACCTCTAAAAATTAAATATAAAAATGAGACAATCAACGCTGTAGATTCAATTAAATTTCTGGGCATAATGATTGACAAGCATCTAAATTGGAAAGACCAAATTAATCAAATATGTAATAAATTAAACCGTTTTGTGTTTGCCCTTAAAAGGTTAAGAGATACGGTTTCTATAGAAGCGGCGCTAATGGCTTATCATGGATATGTGTCTTCAGTACTAAGTTATGGCTTGATCCTATGGGGAAACTCGGTGGAGTTTGATCGAGTATTTAAAATTCAGAAAAAGTGCATAAGGGTGATGACTAATGCTCGGTTAGACGACAGCTGTGTCCCGTTATTTAGAAAACTTAATATTTTGCCACTACCGTGCGTGTACATAAGAGACGTATGTGTGTTCGTCAACTCCCACCCAGAATATTTTATGAAACGGAGTCAAGTCATTAAAAGGCATACCAGAGCACGTATTATGTCTCTTTTGTATAAACCTCCCTGTCGCAAGGATATGTACAAAAGAAATATATTTAATATGAGCATTGTAATTTTTAATCATTTACCGGACGAATTAAGAAAGTTGTCGGGAGAAATGTTTAAACGTAACTTGACAAAATGGCTAATGGAGAAATGTTTCTACAGTGTCAAGGAATATTTAGAAGTTTGAACTTTTGTTATTATTGACTAGAATTTATAAAATAGGAAAGTGTTTTGAAAATAGAATATTTACAATATTTGTACGCTTGCTTGCATGCTGAATACAAGTGCTATAATTTTATAACTAAGACCATGTATTACTGTATTCTGACAAATAAATGAATTTGATTTTTTTTGATTTTGAAAAAAATAATTACGCGCAGCCTCAAATCTTGTTTCTTAAAATGGGGCTACTTTGATTATCCTTGTGTTTATATCACAATATCAAAGTCACCCCTGAAGCATGCCAAAAATTAGGGGTTTTTTGTTTCGAAGTTTTTACATCCAATTTATCTGAAAATACTTCAACTTTCAACATTTTGGGCTCTCATATGAGACATATGAAAATAATTTCGCGAAAGAGCTAAATAATAACTTAGCAATTCCACAAAATCGACGATTAAAAAAATTATCAAAGTTGCCCCGCGTTTCTAAAGTCACCCCATTTCACGGTACCTAATGTTGTTTTGTATTGTTGCAAATAAATGTCTATTTATAATTATACAATACAATACAATACAAAACACTTTATTGTACACCAAACAATAACATTACAGAGATACAGCATTATTAAAAACAACACAGGTAAACAACAGGCGGTCTTATCGCTGATTAGCGATCTCTTCCAGACAACCTTACTAGGGATTATCTTTATCTTTATCTTTGGGCCATTCTACTTTTCAGTGTACACTTTTGTTATAGTCCTATAAAAAGTATACCAAATTATGAATCCGCAAATAAATAAATAACATGAACTTAAAATGTTCAAGTTTAACGGATTTCAAAAAACAACTCTTAAATTTCTTAATTATTGTTGAAGAATCTTGGTAACTCAGTGGTAAATTGCACTTTTTCCATAGAAAAGGCGGGGACATCAACGTCCACTGCGTTACTCACTTTATAGTTATTACAAATAACTTTTTATGAATTAAGTTAATTCTAAATATAAGCTTATTTACGTCCCTTTCCGAGTTTCAAGTAAGAAAACGCAGCACTTTACCGTTTTTGAAATAATCATAGTTTAGTGAGAACGTGGCTAAAAGTTATGTACAACGAAAAGTAGAATGGCCCCTTTATATAAGCTCGTATCTTGTCTACATAATTTTGTAACAAGTCCCAAACGATCATTGTTAGGTTAGTCTAGATAATTCGCTGTTGATTTTAAGATTCCAAATTGGACATTAAACTGTCTAAAACTAAAATGTAAACTGAAAATACGGGGTCTTTCGTGTTCTGAACTGAGCATCCCCCCGCAGAGGTCCCGGGGGACGCGACCACTCTAGTTGAGCTTCGTTTGCGAACAAATCTCGAATGTACCATGTTACTCGTAAATAAGGAAAATGGAAATGTTATTATTAATAATAACGTTACTAAGGAAAGTGAAGAAATTTCCTGTGAGGATTTTTGTCCGTTAATGATTGCTATAATCGTTAAGAATTAGACATCGTTGCTTATATACTAAAGGGCCACAAATCAAAATGTGCTTGTGTTGCATTTAAATTCGGAATGCTATTTACTTTGAGTTTTAAATCAAACTTTGTCTGTTTTTGTTTTGTGGCGCTTTTGTATTTAAGCAGCGACATTTATTTGTGTAAATATAGGTTACAAAATTATCAACAAGTTCTAAGACTTATTGGTAATTCTGTAGCTCTGCCTACCCTAGTCTGGGAATAAAGGCATGAGTTTATGTAGGTATATATATATATATATGTAATTAGACATATCCCCATTTATACATTATAATACTAGCAACAGAGGCCGTAGCCGAGATGCATTACGTTAACTAGCGATTCTATTCGATTCGTTTTTAAACCAATTGCGTCACTGATAGACCACGTGACTCTTCTATCACGTCATATACCAGCGACGCGATTGGTCTAAAAAGCGTAATGCATCTTGACTTGGGTGTACTCGTGTCGCTTCGGTTTATGTGTTTTCTGTAACACCCATACATAATCTAAAAAAATTATACTTTAAGCTTTCCTCTTGTTTTTTTTTTTACAGTAGGTATGTGGCTTCCATATAAACATAAGAGCGTTGAAATTGAGTTGAAAAGTGACGACCTTTTTTACTGTAACTATACATACAGAGGGACAGATGGCGTTCCCGCTGGAACAGCGTTATGCATATTGATTAGTCCCCTGGTAGCCAGGATATTCATTGAATAGAAAAATAAAAGCATAGCTCAATTTAAATACAATGATATAACAAATCTGGAAACAAACCTCCTTAATGTTCATATCAGTTTCCATTATGGAAAGCCAATGGAAAAAGAAATTCCATCGGCCACCGCGACTCGAAATAGAGACAGGCTTAGGTTTCCGCGCTGCTGCAATGCCTACCATGATATTTATGTGACAATATATTTAAAGATATCGATACATAATATATCTTTGAAAAATTACTAGAAGCCGTTTAGTTACAATGCAATATTGGAAATGTGTTTCCAATTTCTGCCGTAACACATGGATATGACCAGAAAAAGGAACCTCAATAGAAATTTGGAAGAAGGCAATGCTCTCACAGCACTCTAATACGATGAAAATGATGAAGATGTTGATCATAGCTTTGAAAATTTTTGATGAGGGAAAACATGGAAAGAAAATTAGATGAAGTCAAAGGTAGCCTATAAATGTAAATGAGGCATTAGTCGTGAAGTAAGCGTAAATGCTACGTAAAGCTTGGATGCATGGAAAATATAAAACCATATTTATATCGAATTATTTTACCTTCCAAGCAGCTGACGGTCGAGTGTCATTCTATTTTTTTTGACAAGCCCTTACGTATTAAAAAGCAGGCGGAACTAGGAGTATAAAATAACGGTAACCCAACCATAATTAAAGTGCTTTGTCCTCTACAGGATGGATGAACTTGTCACCAAGTTTAAAACAACTTGAAATAAATTAATTTGCAAATCCAATCGAGAACCCGAAGTACGACCGAGGAAGGCGCGAGTTTAAATTGAAATTCGATATCCTCTGAACCACCGAAGCGTCTGAAGATCTCATAACTGAAGCGATTGTAGTTGCTGCGACAGGGTTCTATTCCAGTGTTCGCCGTTTAATGTCAATAATGCTTGCGTTGTACTTTGTCACAATATGAATAGTTTTACGAGGCATACACGTAGACATTTTAGTTTGTTTCTGTGTACTAAGTAATTGACAGTTCAATGTCAATCTTGTCTACCTATATCATGAAATATATATCTTTAACGTATTAAACCTTAAAGATAGAATTAAAAACCTAAGTGAAGAACAAAGGCAGGCCTATCCTACTGCGTTATTTACTAAAGTTTCAAATGAACATCCTGTATCTCATAATACCAAAACTTATTCCTCATCCTAGTCATTATTATCTATAGCATCATAAAAACTACGTGCCAAATATTGCCCGTGTGCAACATTTTGTCATAAACCCGAACTTAACCCAACGCGACATCATAAGAATTTCCCTGCAGCAAAGAATGTCCAAGAAGATAAGTGGCTGGCGCGCAAATTCAGCCCGCGGTGTTTGCAGACATTTTCCCGGCTAAGTTATCCGGGTACAAGTCTCCTGACAACATAAACTAAGAATTTACGTGCCGTAGTGTATGGATGGGAACAGTAACATAGCAGGAAATGTGGTTAAGGTTAAAGCTTTGAACAGCGAGGTTGTCTGAGGTGTTGTTTTAAAACATCCTGTATTTTATTTATGTTATAAGGTTATTCTCATGGGATGTCAATGTTCGTAATATAGGGTGATGTTATGGCACACAAAGTAAACGGCTGCGAGAGTGCAATGTTGAAACATTTATGTGAATTAGACATTTGAAAAAAATACCTCCTTTTGGTAAAGGTGATTTATTTGTTCATTTAACAGTTCCATTCTGAGTATCCAAATTAATATTTTAAGACTATTTAAAGATACAAATATTATAAAAGTAGGTATATCATAATCTCTGAGAGAAGTTCCTAAAACATGCTATATCGTACCATAATCAACTTCTTTTTCGGTCTATATTTCAATGTAAATCTCAACAAGCACCCACGCATCCCTGAGGGATAACACTTTATAAACCTCCTGACCTATGGTCGCCTTTTAATGAGGACTCGGGAGAACGCGCATATGCTAAACGAAATGGATCTTCAAAACACGAGGCACGGTTTAGGTTTACAGTTTGGCCGTTCTAAGAGGGCCGATTTGACAGCTGTCATCTTAATACAAAAAATAACATCAAACACATATTTTGTACTAAGATGACAGCTCTCAAATCGGCCCTCTTACGTATAGCCAAACTGTAGCTCCTGGTTGAAGGCTTGTTTTCAATTTCATGTCCATGGGTGGGTCTGTGTATGGATAATTATAGGCTAACTCAATTGTTACCATTTGTTATCTATGGGAACTACTGTAAGTAAAAAAATCCCCAATAGTAACCGAAAATTGACATTACCATTCATATTCTTCCACGCAGGCAGTACTTAAAGCAATAGTAAGAGCTGGTGAATTCTTGCAGTAAGAACATATTTAACTGCTGGCTGCGGGCTGTTCCGTCTGAGGGGCTGTTGTAACTGTTCATACTAACTTAAAGTAGCACACGTCTTAGTATGAAATGTTACAAAAGCCACTCAGAAGCAATAGCCCCGCCTACCCTTATCTAAGATATTTGTCTGTTTTTTCATTGCTACCAAAGGCTCAGGATAAATAATAACGTTCAGTTAACCTAACTTAAAGTTTGATATTGCTACTACGATGTCAGTATATTAAAATGTAAGTGCTGAAATACTGCAAAGAAAATTGAAATTTAATAAAGATAAGACTTTACATTCCTGACACAAATAACATCTGAAACACTACAAGGCAGAAATATCGTGTTTGCTATGCTGACAATGTTGGCTACGTAGCTACAGAGAGACATTGTCGTCACAGTCTTGTCGAGTTTATATTCATGCCGAAACGTTTGAAGTCTACAGAATGTAGAATACTGCTTGGTTTTAAGCTTAAAATTGAGGTAAAAAGTTGAACGGGATAATCTTTACATAGAATTAAACAACTCTGTATATTGGATAACTTCTTCTAAAACAAGCAATGGGCTTTGATGGGGTTTTCACAATCAGTTAGATATTTTTTAAGAAAGGTTTTTATGTCTAATAAATTCTGGTTTATATACGTGAATAACAGAAAAAAAAAACTTCAAATAGATAGCAGCCGTTTTCTGTTCTACTAGAATAGAAACAGCTGCAACGTTCCATACGGTAAGATAGTAGGTAGTAGGAACACAAACCTAAAATGAAGCATATGTCACTAATTATACAACTGTCATTATTTTCAATAGACGTAACGTTGTTGTCCATTTAATAATTGTTCCTATTTGTTAACTTATGACTTATTTTAGGTTATGTTCCTACTCACCCTTTAATCCCTACCTACCCCGTTTTACGGTACTAGACATTTGAAAAGCCTAACTTCTACAAATAAAACCTGCACTCTCAAACCATTAACAGCTTCTTTGATAAACGCAATTATTTACTTTCTGCGCTAAACTCCATCCTACTTAATCAGGGAGTCATCTAAAAAACAGCGTTGAATCTCGCTACTTCTCATTCAAGTCCCGCCTGAGATAGCGACAACCATTAATAACAGAGAAAGGCAAACAAAATGAAAGGATCATTTTTAAAACGCCAATACTTTGTGTAATCTGCACGATATTGATAGTCGGCGATCTGAGTGCCGAAAGCCGAGTTATTGCCGAACGCCGAATGCCATAGATCAAGATTAGCTAGAGAATTGTTCGTCGAGAGTTATGCTGGCCCTTTGGTTTTGGATGCGTGCGTGGTGTAAATCATCGAGATATATATGACAATCGGCTGTTTAGAAAGGGTTTCCATCCATCAATATCATTTGGGTATAACGGTATTTTGAGAGATGCATCTGTCTGCACTGGTTTGTGGTTAAAGTTTGATTCACACAAAATATCTGTTTATTTATAGCTAATATATGAGTGTCTATCGAAGTGGAGTTTGTTATACTGCTTATTTAATAAGTTATGTGTAGAAAGAAACATGAAGTTTTCAAAAATGTATAGTTCACATGTTAGTTCTGGTTGATCGATCGCTGTGTTCCAATCCTTGCTTAAATCGATTGCTACCGAGTTTATAGTTGCTTCCTTCTTGTTCGTCATCATCGAGGTATTGAACTAGGTAAAAATGGGTTTCTAGAATAATATTTAGCATACAATTTTAGTGACATTTAGCTTTGTTGTCTAACTAGACAACACGTTAGCCTAATGCTACTCATCAAATCAAACATATTTATAAGCAATATAATACCACACATGTTAAAAAAAATTAGCATACGTATTAAAAGACTAATTATAGACCTTTCAAAGCAGCTTTCGAAGCAGAGAGTCGACGCAACTCATGACCAAAATGCTGGCCTGTACTTGGCACATTCCATGGCCATTCAACGTAGCAATGCTGCCAGCATTTTCGGAACAATGCCCACTGGTCGCGGTCTGTTAAATTAGTAGTATAGTTTTTAATAGATTTAATTATTATATGAATATATGCGTACTCCCGTGTGGTTGCTGGGTTAGAATAGTGCCACTCCATGTCCTCCCGTGAATGTCGTAAGAGACGACTAAGGGAATAAAGGCTGTGTAGCACTGTCAGGCGATGGTCTTGCAACCTGTCAGTAATACACTGGTAAACATCATAGCCTAATTGTGCAAAATGTGGTTACAGAATTATTAACAAGTTTTTAGAGTTGTTAGTAATTCTGTAATTCTGCCTACCCCACTCTGGCAATAAAGGCGTGAGCTTATGTATGTATGTATATATGCGGACTCTCCAAAGAATTACCTATATTTGGTGTACTTGACGAAAGCATCGCAATACCAAATAGCATGCGAACCAAATCAACCATACGGACGCCTCACGCACTGGATAGGGTGCCGTATTGACTCAGGATACCATTCAGCATTACGGCGCAACTACACCAAATCAATCGCTTAAACAACGTAAAATTAACCGTGCTAACAAAATAGATTGCCTGCTTAATCCACCGCGGTTTAAAATTTATTCGCCCTCTGGGCACCATTTATCGTCGTTCCAAAAATGAAGTGCGGTTATCTGCGAGACGCGGGAACGTGCGCTGCATGCCGATCGGGCCGATCACTCACTTCGGCTGTTTTCGCTTGTTTTCGGAAGTCGTGGTGTAATTTTCGCGTGTTTTAGAGTACAAAAATAGCTTGCCATCTAACATGGGCTTGGCGATGTTGCTAACGGTTTCTAAATATGCTGTTTTGTTCTAATTTTCTTATGTTCACAAAACAAAATTATAATGCAAGCCGATATAGATTAAAGGAAAAAAACGTTTTCAGATAAATTAATTAATCAAAAACCTTGGTATGATACTCAGAAGATGTATAGTTATATTACCGAGCCAGATGGTATTTTACCCAGTGACTTTAAATCAGAGAGAATAAATGGGCATGTTTTCCTGCCACTCCATTTCTTGCCAAAATATTGGCGAACTTGGTAATTTAACAACGTCAAGATGCAGATATTTTATGGTAACTAAATGGTATAACTTACCCACCACTTACTCCCTAACTCATAATTCCAACGATATTACTTTTTCCGTTTCCATTTAAAATCCTAACGCCTTTTTACCGCGCCAGCGATATCCAAGGAGCTCCTCCGAGACCGATCTCGAGCCACAATCGATGACTACCAATTTAAATGTGCTGATTCCGAGCCGTAATGTAATGAGTGCCGTAATTAGTCCGGTTGGCTGGAACTGCCGATGAGTATGAATGCAAGTCTGATAGAGTAAGTAGTTTTTCTCAAACATGCTATGTAATGTCGGCGTTATGTTAGTTATTTTAGGCTTCAAAGTGCCACGTTCCCGGCGGAACAACTCGAGAGAACTGTAAAGGAATTTCATACAAAATTGAAGGCCTAGGCCGGGAAGTAATTTTTTTTTAATTTTAATATGGCCATGACAGCTGGTTTTATGAACAGGCTGAATATCTAAATTATATTTTTAAAAATTTTGAGAAAATGTTATAACGTCAAGTACTAGGAGTGCATAAACGTTTGGGAGACATCCGCGCTGTGTCGTGTGCGCCCGCCGCCCGCCCGCCGGCTGCCCGCACCGCCTGAGAGTTGCGCTATGCCTGATATACCTCCTAATTACCGCTGCGCTCCTGGTACTTTATTTTAACACCCAATTACTTTTCCGTGGACATTTATCAATTTACTTTTTTGAGTGATGTATTTTTTATTTAATTGCATATGTTTGAGAAAAGCACTATACATACCTCGGCGGGAGATATGGGGTTGCCCGCCTCAGACCTATCCGGCCTCGCTTGGCGCTCGGCCGTCTATATGTCTTCGGCCGGCAACCCTTTTTGTCCCGGCCTCTGTAGTAATGAACTATTTCTCAAACATGCAATGAAATTATGGCGTTATGTTAGTTATTTTTGGTTAAATCACTTCAAAGTGTCACGTTGCGGGCAGAACTCGAGAGAACTGTAAAGGAATTTCCGGCCGAGCGAAGGTAGTAATGTACTATTATTGGTCCGTTCAAGTTCTTACGTCCATCTTCTTGCAAAAAATATTTGATAGGATTTGATGATGCCATTAGCACAAATAAAATGTGTAATGAGTAAGAATAATTGTTCCTGAGTCTTGGATGTTTTAAGTCTAAGTATTAAAGTGTCTATACTATAATGAGAACATATTTAGTTTGGGACTAGGTCAAGTATTTGAAAAGTAAAGAAGGCAAGAAAATACATTTATTCTCAACAAAAACACGCGCCAAAAAAACAACCTGAAAAAAGGAAAAGAGACGACGGATACTGTCGCATTATTGCAAAACAGTCCCAAAATTAAATTCAGCATGTGCTGGCTGTGAAGATAGCGCTGGTCTTCTGCTAGCATCGCTCGGTAAAAATATGAAAGGTGACACAGACACTACGGTACATATAGACAAACTAAAGAAATATAAATAAAAGAGTGCCTAAACAATGCTAAATACAGACATATTCAAAGTGGGTCTAGTATATTATGTAACATGACTTTATTAACTTTGGCTTTCATTATTTAACACATACACTTTATAGGTTCATGTACTCTTGCAGAATCTACACTAACTTATTAACACTACCTAAACCTACGCTCAAAATCAACGTCTAAAGCACCTATATTTTACGGAACGCGTGCAAAAATTACGCATACGTGGCAGGCCTACCTTAGTTCTTAACACATTTACCGCCCGGATCCTCGAACTACTTACAAATGCGACACTATAAGTAGTCCTGGGCACATTTCGTTTCCCGTTTATTCCTCCTCGATTCCCCCCGGCCCTATTCGTTCTTGTGACTCCATTACCAATATTAATCTCACTAATGTCCTCAAATTACTGCTTCCTGCAGAATCGTCGCCCTCGTCGTCGAATTAAACACGATTCACTTGACGACTCATAATTATTGAAAATTGTCCTGTGGGAGAATTTTATATTGCCATGGTAATGAGGATGGTTAATTTTTCGTAGTTTGTGTAACAGGGTGATATTTAGCTTATTTATGCAAACAATCTTAGATATAAATAGCATACGTTGAAGTACGTGTTTGTTTGTTTCAGTCTTTAGACTGTTCTTGTTCTTTTCATCCTGATAAGATCAAATTCTGAAGTACACGTACATGAAGTCACGGGTAGAAGCAAGAAAGATATAAAATTTTCATAAATTTAATTTTAATTACATATATTTTTAATTTTTTTGCGACTGCTACAGTCTACAATCGACTGGCGGAGTATGCAATCAGTAGGGAAGAATGGTGGAAAAGAGGAGAGGCCTTTGCGCTGCAGAGGGGCACCAACAAAGGTTAAAAAAAATCGTGGAAATCGGACTTGATTTAAGGAGTGAGAAACGCTATCGCCCGGAGTTAAATTTGTATGGTTTTTTTTGACAGATAAGCATTTTAAGCGTCGCTTCACTATTAACAAAGATAAACTAACTTACATAGAGACAAATCAATAAATAGAAAATACCCAAAAGTCAGAAGGAAATACTTGCCCTCATCACATTTCCCATACAAAGAACCATTCAAAACCAACGTGACTATATAAATTTAAACACTGCTCATAAAGTCCCCAAACGGCTGTCCACTTGCACTTTACAATTGCATCAAGGACCGTAAATTCTCGGAGAGTCGTGAAACAACCTCTATTGTCACACTGTTGCACAGTTGTTAACTGAATCTTAAGCCTGGCTACGACTTTGGGCTAACATCGGCGCCATTAGCGGAGCGGTAAGCTGAGCGGTAAGTGGAGCGGTGAGCGGTGGGAATAATTGTGTTAAACAAGTTAAAACCCGACTGATCATGTAGTAGACTGATGTAGTGTGATGCACCCTCATGATTGTTTTATGGCATTCAGGCCTTGAGACATCAAAAATATCTATACAGTTTTATGCCGCTTACAATAAGGTTCGTGTATAAATATATGTGACGTGATTTTAATGCCTTCGACTGTACATACTACATTTTTTTTTTGTTCCGGTTGTTAAACTCATCACAACTATAAGTAATGGCTTTTCGTAGCCGGTAGCCGGTCGAACCAAAATTTTAAATTTGGACAAAGTATATTTCTATCCCGGAAAATAGTGTCCTCTTCCCGATCAATATCCCGAAAAAATGGGGATAAACTTCCGCCGAGACGGACAATATGCTTGCTTGGAAGTTGGAACTCATTACAGTTTATAAAACAACCGCCAGTTTTGTAATAGAACGCTTAATTCAGAAACACATGGCCAGCACATCCCCAGGTTTTGAAATTTCCTTAACAAATAAGGTTAAATTTAAACGTTCAGCTCCTAAGTATACAACTTAATTATCCTTTTAAAAGCATCCAGTGAAGCTAAATCGACTTAATAAACTGAAACACCTCGAACAGTTCACCTCAAACGGAACGCGGAACCAATTTCAGAACACAATCAATTTTAATTACAGCGTAGTAAATAACAGGGAGAAGGGCATGTTTGGTTCGGAAGAGTTCGGGTGTATTCGGGTGAATTCGCATTTAGAGACAAATTCGACAGTAATAACTGCATAAAGTGTCAGTGTTTAAAACCCTACTTTTAGTCTCTGACACTGATAACTTCTTATTAACAGTGATGAATCTTGATTAGCTCGGACTATTTTAATGTAACTTAGCCGTCTAAATACCCCTGCTTTTAATTAGAAAAAGTCTTAAATCAGTGCGTTCTAGTGAGTTTAAAATTGTATATCGGTGGTCATTACATATTGTTGCCAAAATAAAATTTAATAAAACCTCAATTTTATAAATTTAAACCTACAAAACTTTGGCAACCTGCAGCGGAAGCAATATGAGAGCTAGCGCATTGAAATTACAGTTCATTTTTTTCTGTCAAACACTTGGCCAGATCTGATAAGTTCGAAGATAGGGATCGTAACGCAGACCGGGAGCCAACTATTGTACCATTGGAAGGAAACCGTGCCAAAACTGACATTGCTGTAAAAGGTGCTAAGAGTTATGAGTACTTAAAAGAATAAAAAGCCCTATTTTGGAAGCTATTAAGTTTAATTTCTATGCACAAGGTTTTTGGATTTACGCGATTGCTATACGTTGCCGTCCGCGTCGAATTTATTTTCATACCACAAGTCTAGTCATTAAAATACGTGTGACTTTTTCAAAGTAATTATGGCATTTGAAAGTTGTTTATACTATGTGACCCATTAAATCAAATGAAAGTTTCCAATATTTACCAGTTTAAGCATTATTGAGAACGAAACAAATATCCTTAAATACATATATACACATACCTTCACGCCTTCATTCCCAGAATGGGGTAGGCAGAGCTAAAGAATAACCAACAACTCTAAAAACTTTTTGTTGATTCTTGTTCCTAAACTCTTCACTAATAGTCTCATTTTTGCGAATATTGGATATTTTATATAATAGGTTCAATTAGTGTGTCCTTCTAGATTATCTACAAGTTTCGAAATTAAAAAGAAACTGAATTAAATCGACTCAAACCAGCCGTCGAGTCGTTATAATGCAAATATCCAGTTTTATGGTACAATAAAATTTTCATTGATAGCTGAAATGACATTTCAAGTCTAACTGTCGAAATGACGTATCCAACGAAACGGTAAAACGCGAAAGCAACCCAGTTTTCAACAGAATAGAGTTTGATATTGCGATAGAATTTGAGGTGAAATAAGACTGAAGAGGAACGAATGGTTCTCCGCATCGACTCAATATTCGACTCTTTGGTCGGCAATAAACTGTGGAATTGAGAAGAGCCCCTGGGACGCATGCGTTGCAACTGCAATGTATCTAGAAACATTCGATAATTTTCCCGACTTTTTCACTTTTAAGGATACACTAAGTAATTCCGAAGATTCCTATTTCTGAGTTGATCTAAACCCAAATTTTCATAATTCGCTCATAAATTAAATGTAACCTAACCTACAAAAATCCACTCGAGCATAACATATATTTCGGATAAATGAAAATTCGGCCAAATTATTTTTGAGGTGTTCCCACTTTTAATTGTACCTATTCATACTAAGTAAACTTACATACATACCTTCACGCCTGTTATCCCAGAGTGGGACACACAGAGCTACAGAATTACCTACAACTTTAAAAACTTGTTGATAATTCATTAACCACATTTTGCACAAATAGGCTTAGATGTTTACCAGCGTATCAGTGACAGGTTGCAAGCCCATCGCTTGACAGTACTACAAGCCTTTATTCCCTTAGTCGCCGCGTCAAAGTTAAATTATAAATGCAAAAGTAACTCTGTCAAACGCTAAACCACTAAACAAAGTAATTTAATTTGGTGTGAAGATCGCTTGAGCCTGGGGAAATACAGGATACTTTTTGTCCCGGAAATTGGGATATTGATCACCGATTTCTACGTGGATGAAGTCGCGGGCAACACCTAGTTACCTTAAACTTTGTGGGTGTAACTAACTAGCTTTCGCGGGAAGTTATTAACTTCACTTTTGACAAAAGGGGCATTGGTGTTTTTTAGCCGGTGCGAGCCCGGCAGTACCTGGGCCCTCCATTCCCAGGTCTCCGGAAGGGATTTTTCACCTTCATTTTTAAAGCAAACAAAAGCAAGGACTTTTGTCTTTGGCCCTTCAGGCGACTCACAACCAAAAAAAAAAAAAAAAACTAACTAGCTTTATCTGTGTCAACACACACAGCAAAACTCAAAACTAAATCACTATCCAAAATATTTCTTCAGAAAAATTGACCACACGAGGTCTTTTACACGTTGGACAAGACCATCATAGCAGAGAAGCAGCGCTACAAGAAACTCCAACAGGGGGCCTAATATGGCTGCGTTTATCGTGTGATAAATTTTGGATAAGGCATCCGTCACCTTCTGACAGGTAAATAACTACACGTGTCAAAAAGTGAGAGCTTTATCCACAGTTGACACGTGATATAGACGCAGCAAGACTAGGCACGCAGAAGGTTATTTTTTCAATCATGCACAACACAATAATACATAAAGAGCTTATTACTTCGAAAGTTTTTCTGAGAACGAATGTCAACTACCCAATGTTGCTATGCCCTATCCCAGGACTACCTAAAAGTAAGTCACTAAATTGTTCTTGTAATTCAATATTAAATTTGAAATTAATGACAAAGGCAATTAAGTGCTCTAAGTTTTGTTTGACGTGCAATTATACTTAGAAATAGCTGTAGATTTGAATACTTCATCGCAGCTATTGATATATTATATTTAAACCATTGTGTTAATACGTTACTGTGACAACATACTATGTACAGCTAGTTTCGAGTTTGACTACCCAAGTGAATCTTTAGAAGTGTTAATAAAAACGGCGCTCTGTCGAACGGTCGATCGAGTGCGCGAAGCGCGACCTCGCTCACTCGACGAGCAAAGCGAGTAAGCTAAGAATGCACGCCCTTAAATGTTGTTCTACGCGCTTACAGGACAACTTCAACTCGCTGGTTAATGATTGGTCCGTCGAGTTTAAGAGTAAGTTATTAAATAAAATCACCTGCCAGGTCTCTCTGCGACTTAGCCTTTATTCAAAATATAATGGCGCATAAGTCCTTTAAGTCTGGAGCATTCAGCGTCGTAATCAAGACGTTTTAATGCTTCATCTGTTAACACCTTTTGAATATTTAAATTGGGAATCTAACGACATTGTGAAGTTAGGAGGGGATTAGAATATTGTTTTTGAATAAGATTTATGGAGGGGTGATGTAATTTTAGCAATTTACTTTGCGACGTTTTTGAAAGATTGGAATCGTTTAGGGTTAATTGTGCGACTGATTTGATACAAGACTATGTATAAGTTTTTTTTTATTAATCTTAGGGGTTAGGTTCAGTAGGACTTAAATAGTTGCATTTGCATTGGTAACCAAAACGTCTTAGGTGTATATTGTTGCCCGCATTGCAATATTCCAAAGTAGGCGAAAGGACTTGGTTGTAAAATGTCTTAATGTCATTGCGACTTAATAAGCAAAAGGTTCAATTGATCATAACAACCAATCTGGTAGAATATCTTAGTAGCAGAAAAACTATATAGCCACACACACGCAGTCGTTGTACAACCAAGACCTTATACAATTTGATCGTTCTGCCTACTTTTATACATTTAGCAACTTGGACGTATTGCTAAGTAAGTTTTGATAAAACTAAAACCATTTTGCTTAATAAGTCATTTTACAACTGAAACATTTTTCTTACCAGGGCAAAGTACAACTCAGTCCGCCAAAACACGGCAAGAACAGAACTACTAGTTTTTTAATAGAGTTCGGCTGGGCCTCTACAATATTCTGCTTGTAAAACCCCTCTTACCTTTGACTTGTCATCACATTGTCAACATTACGATAGCTCTTATTTACTTGACAGAAAATGGCGGCCGAATTAAAATGATACGGTAATAAGTCAAAGGCAATATGGCTTTACCCAGTAGAATAGAGGCCCTGGGTATTGCTTTCGTAAGTTTCGAAAAGTATGTCCGATTCACGTGTTTTATATTTTTAAAAACTAGCTGTTTCACGCGACTCCGTCCACGCAGAAAAAAAAAAGCCTATGTCACTTAGGGTGAATGTAGCTTTCCAATCATGAAAGAATTTTCGAAATCGGCACTGTAGTTTTTGAGTTTATTTCCTCTTTATAATATTAGAGTACATGAAGACTGCCGATCGCTTTTAAGAAATAAGTAGTACTGCGCTTTCGATCAGTGGCAATAGTGGCATAGTGGCGTGTAATAAATGGCGGTATTTCACACCCTCTACATGGGATATTTAAACCCAAAATATGTGATAATTTCCGCTTAAACGATGTTCAAAATCGATTCGCTACCAAGCATTCGTCGCTAGTTGACGGATCGATAGCAAACCCCTGCGAACATATACTTGTTAACAACTTACTAAAATACTGCACTTAAAAAGAAACGAGCAGTATAAGAGAAAAAAGTCCTTAACTTTATACGGCCTTTTTACTTTGAACGGCGTACTAGAAACAGGGTTATTGTCGTCTGATATTGAATTTACTCTATACAAGCGCGATGACTCAGGTGCCAGGGTGATGGATGGCTTACACCATGCGTGAATAAGTCAAGCCGGAGAATGACGTCGGCAGAATGTCTATGCGAGGTGTTTGAACCCAACTATTTGATGGAATTTCACTAGAAAACAGATTCAGTAGAAAATTCTCCAGGTTCCAAAAAACTACAGCTAACATTGAAAGGAAGAATCTTTGTTCCTATTTAAAGTTCCCTGTCTGCCAATAATTTTTAATCATTTGACGTGAGGTTTCACAAAATAAGAGGGATTTGGTGATTATTCCGTTACCAAGATAATTTGGGGTAGGGGTGTTTAAACGTAAAGACGGAACAAACACACTAACAAATGATAACATTTATACTAGAGGACGCCTGCGATTTAGTTCGCGCAAAATTCGTTTCCCACTTTTCCCCCTAGTTTAACCCCATAGAGGATACATACATAAATTATATCACGCCTATTTCCCAGAGGGGTAGGCAGAGACCACTTTTTTCCACCTGCTATGATCCTGACAAATCTTATTTCGCTTCCACATTCATACGTCATCGAGTCATGCTTGCACGTCGATTTCGGGTACTTAAGATTCGGCCCTTTTCCAGTATTTCTCCGATTGGATTCAAAAAAGTACGCCTAGTGCGGCCCCTTCCGAGCCTTCCACTCACTTTCGCTCTGTATATCTCTTTTGTCAATCTTCATTAATCTATTCCAAATGTCCGAACCCTTGAAGCATGCCCTTTTAAATCTTAGTCACTACATCTTCTTTTAGACCATATTTATCTCTGATCTTTTCCCTCTTCTTTTTTGTCCCTTAGAGGATGAATTTCCAAAAATCCCTTCTTAGTGCACCCCTAGGATATCCAAAGAATATTTCCTCCCAAGTCCCTAGGTGCAGCGGTTTCGGTGCGTGTGCGTTGATTTGTTTCTTCATTTATATACAAGAAAAGATAGACTAAATCATTACTCCAGCTCAGCTTAGCTGAAAGACGCCAATGAATTGTGTATTTGCTAAAGAAACGTTTAAACTTCATATGTACCCTAACTTTACTCATTTAAGATCGCTCATCTTTATTTGTACACTCAACGCAAATAAAGTAAAACATACTTTGGAAGAATACACGAGGTTATTTCAGGGACCAAAGCTTAACAACTAGTTTGTTAGAAGCGACGCTCTTCTGATCTTTGTAGCATTAGCGCGTCCAAAGAATATAATGCGGAAATAGCGAAGATGGACCAAATTTCGGATCTTATGTGAAGCCGGGTATATAATGGGTAGGCAATACATAATTATACGATGATGCGTACATAAAATTTAGTAATTAATAACAAACATAGACTATGAAAGTTCAATAAAAGTTGAATAGTTATGTGTTATGGATACATGAATCTGAAAGCGATTTTTTAACAGAAACATGAAAAAGAACTTAACTGACGTAATATTTTTTAATGTTAATATTATTAGTTATCCATCAATCTGAATGGTATATATTGCTAAGCAATGGTCAATAGTAGTGTAATTTATATGTCTCTATTTACGATACATTGTGAACCTTCCATAAACTGAAACACCTTACTCGTGAGAAATCGCTTAGCTGAAAACGAACCAAGTTTTAACTTGAATCGATATTAGAAAAGAATCGACATCAGAATGTTTCAATTTAGCAACAAAATTTATTTAAATATCTACAACACAAAACGAATAAACAACTTCCCTAGTTCTTACCCCCTTTACTAGTAGGTATGAAAAAGAGACAGGTAACACAAAAAAGGTCCAATCACCTTAAAGACAAGGAAATCCAAAGGATTCCAAACAGACTAAAAGAAAAGAAAACCAACCAACCCAAACAAACGAGCATTCAACAACTCCGGGATTTTGCAACAAACAGTCAAACCTTGGGCACGTCATTAACAAAATTAACCAACAAGGCATTTAATAGTTTAATGAAAAATAAACAAAGCAAGACGAGCGGCCAAGCGTTTGGCCAAATTTGGCCACTAATCGGATTTGGCCAACGTTTTGTTTGCCGCTTCTGTTCTGGTTTTACTTGAGCAGGTTTCTGCTATTGTTGGTAAGTTGTGAAAGGAAGTCGTATAATAGGATTCCGATGAGAACTATTGGAATAATAGGGCAGATAAACTTTCTGGGGAGCTACAAAAACTACTTAATTACAACTAACTAATGTTAAGAAGTTTGTTGGAAGTTTGTTAGTTTTATGTAAAGTCGGAGGTTAGTTATTCAACAACAATGGTAGCTTGATCGAAGTGCTTACGGATTACCGATACCGTTTTTTTTTTTTGGCGTATCAGGGAGAGATTAACTGCCACATTTAGAAACGTCAATTAAATTTAAGGCTTGTTTAGACGCGTGTCGTCTTATTCTATTCCTATAACAAAGAAAGTGACAGCAACAACTCAAGCATTCAATTGAATTGACATCTTTGAGTGTGGTAATAAGTCCGGTTTTATAAAGGTCTGTTAGTAAATACGTCATATTAAATTTTAGTACCTAACTTCGTACATTTTTACAATCACAATCGAAATTTAACTTAACGGATATTTATATATCCTAGCCTAAGAATTTTATAATTTATTTGATGATTGCATCTTATCCTTTAACCTGCCAAACAGCAGTGTTCTGATTGTTGTGTTCCGATGTGGTGATAAAAAGCATAGAGGTATGACATCTTAGTCTAAAGTCAAAATTAAAATAATTATTGGACGTCACATTACACAAAACAACAGATGGAACAAAATACAGGAATGGAATAAAGTCAGTAACAAACACTCGCACTCATCACCCAAATATTTGCTCAAACCGGGAATCAAACGTAGGACCATTAGCTTTGTAGCAAGCTACCGACTGGGCTAACATACATACATACATACATACATACCTTCACGCCTTCATTCCCAGAGTGATGTAGGCAGAGCTACAGAATTACCAACAACTCTAAAAACAACGTTTAAAAAGCAATGTACTTATGTAAATGGTACAATTTCACGTTTTCATCCCGAAAGAGTCATATAAATGACATCGTTGCATTATCCATCATTTGCAATGCACCGACCGCGCTTCGAGAACAAATGACGTCATGCACCAACTAACTTGCTATTCGTATGCAGCTTGAGTCCTGGACTTGAGTCCCACAGCTAGGGTTGCCAGGGCTGTTATTGACTTAAATAACTCACTTTACAATTCGTTGCCGAATGAACAGGGTTTTTTTTAATGACAGGGAGAAGTCAAAGAAGCACACAAGCTACCTGGCGCGTGATTCACTTAAGTCCCGTCATTGCCATTGCCAACAAAACACATTTTATAGCGCGTGCATTTTCAATTTGGCAGCATGGCTTCTGTCGATGAGACCGACCGTATAAGGCTCTTGGATCTTAGGGCAGATGTGTCATAATCATATCCAATGTTATCTTTCACCATGTAAAAATGGGCGTCTGCCCAGCTTTACCAAGCGACTGGCAACCCTGCTCCTAGCTCAGTTACATCGCGACTATTGTCGAATTTTACATGTAGCGCGTATGTAAATGACGACGTTACGTTGTCTTAGGATATTTTCAAAATGCAGCTCGAAACGCATACAGTGGGACATTTACGGGAAAAAGAACCTATAGTTAGATTTACGTTGCAGAACAATATCATAAACATAATGCTTTCGTCCATCTATCCTTACCTAGAATTATAAAAGGATTTATCTGCGTATTGTTTCGTAGTATTAGTACAATCAAGTAGATTTAGAGTTAGATTGAAAGTATGTTTTTATTTATTTTCTATATACTAAAATAGGACATTACACATCAAAGTTGATAAGTAAATGTACCCAGTCTATTGTACTATTCTATGGGAACATGAAATAAATGAATTTGAATTTGTATCATGGTCACTACCAACTGCCCAACAGCATGGTCATTAACAACTGCGCTTCGTCTTTTAGGCGATACACACAGACAGATAGACATACATACATACAATCCTTTTGGGAGATTAATGGAATAGAAGTTATCAGCGCCAGTAAATAATCAATACTGAATACGTTTCACCGCCACGAATCGCAGCAGCCGTTCGAAATTAATTAAGAGCTTGATTTTCATATAATTACAGTAAATATAATTACTCCAGCCCTGTTGTTTCCCCGGTTGTGGCGGAGCATTGCTATGAATAAATATTATAATTAAAAACGAGTAAAACGAACGAAGGACGCAAATGAAAATGTTTTTTAATGCCGATTAACAACAACCGTTTATCATGAAAATATTATGTTATTTTTATTCATATACGATGCCGCTTTTTAAAAACAACAATGTCTTCTAGCAACTTTTACCTTAAGAATTACAAGCCTCAGTAGACACTATTTATTTAGACGATAGCCTTGTAATTATAATTTTCTAAACTAAAAACAAAAGCAAGCGTTTGTCTGCTAAATGAAATTAAACTTCAACAAAATATATTTTTAAAACATTTCATAGTTCTTCTACGTTAAGTACCTATAGCAAAAATCCTTATGGCACCTTCTGACTATTAACAGGAAGACGACTGTCTTTAACCACTCGCTCTTAAACTTAATGCAACAATTATTAAACAGCGAGTTGAAGTTGTCCCTACCAGAGCGTAAAGGTAAAGACAACATTTCAGGACGTGGATTCTCAGCTTTCTTCCTTACACGTCGAGCGAGCGAGCTTGTATAACTTCGCTCACTCGATTGCCGTTTTTAAGAGAGACTCAAATTAGTTTCAAGTTACCTTAATATTGAATTGCTTCTAGGTTTATTTGTTACGGTATGTTTTTTCGGCCATATTAATTCAGGAAATATGTTTAAAATTACTTGCAAGATTTGAAATTAAAACTATTCTAAATGGGGAACAAAAGTTGATAATTTCCTAGAAATACCTAGAAAGCATGTTAAAACCTTTTACTGGACTAGCAACGCATTTCTAGTATGCAGCCGCGCCACTGCCGTCGTCGCCGAGGCGGTAGTGGATAAACGCGCCATAATTTTATATCTTTATACATTTATGCTTCCCCGGTAGCCGGGTCGGGGCCGGCGTAGCATTGTACCGACGACAGACTTTTCAAATTGCAAAACTTTTCTATGAGAAATTCTCGGTATTTTCCAAGAATATTCTTATTTTTTATTATGGAAAGTGAACATTTTTCATGTTCTTAAAGGTTTTCTAAAACGTTCATGGAAATAGGTATTTGCGAAAAATTGAAAAATGTCTATATCTTGGAAATTGCTAGGTCAACGCCGTGCCGATTACGATTGAAAAAAATCAATCGTTCTCATGTAGTTTGCTGTAATTTAATTAACTAACTCATCCAGACACTACCATCTCTCTAGATAACATAAACTGATAATTTATTGCCAAAACTGTGTAAGTACATTGTCCAGATTAAAAACATATAGGTAGTGATTTCGTGTATTATTAAAATCACTTGGCATTCCGAAACAGGATCCTATGCTAGGAATTTAAAGGCCTGAGACACGAGATGCAAGTAATTTTGCTGCCGTGCGAAAACCAATTTTCCTCTTTACAATAACGAGGAAAACATGTGCTAAACGAAACCATTCCACGAGCTGATATCCATGGAACAGTTTCATTGTGTGACTGATGTGATGTGATCATCAGTTGTATTCTTGCAACTCCACCATCCACCGCCTCACAAGCATAGCATTTCTTTCCATGCTAGCGGTAAAGTGGACTTATGCATACAGATTTTAAGCGACAAAGTTGGTTTTTTCGAGCTGGTGAGGTGAACGGGATCTTGTGCAGGCTCCATCCGAATTGCTACTACCTTTTTGGCCTTTAACCTACGACTTAGCTGTAGGTTCTCATTGTTGAGTTCCGGTGTGGCGATAGGACAACCAGTGAAATTACTAGCATATAGGCATTCAATCTTGAGAAAGTAGTCTTAACAATGCAATTGTCCATGGATCTCAGATCTCACTACCTATCAGATGGCCTCTGTACCTGTTTCCGTCTTCCTGTCCATTATAGACGCAAGCACTTGGTGACTGGAATCGTTAAGTGATTTCATCGATGTACACATTTTGCCCCTTATCTCCAATGTCTGGTGCTGATGATGAACTTACCTCATTATCCTTGTCTGCGTCCTTGATGTGTTGAGCAATGAACCGCACGCTCTGTAGGGCTGCAGCCACTTCTGGGGAGAGGTGGCGAGGCAGCATGTTCTCGGAGTCAGTCACTGTTTGGTACAGTCAAAGGCTTAAGTTTGGGACCCAGCTTAGGTTCAAAGTTCAAAGTTAATCTGACATTCTAGAACCACTTCTTCTTCTCAACCTGAGTTTCCTGTGATACAAATGACTTGGCATCTCTAGTGACATTGACGACTTCAAGCATATTTTTTTGAAATGGGTCACAAATTAACGTTCGTGACCTTAAGGAAGTAATATAAATAATTCACAATTTAGATTCAAAGGGACGAACAAGATTCGTTTGCCAAATGCTTTTTAAATAGATGAAGGAGAAAAAATATTAGGGAATGCACAATTTCTGGCGTTAAAAAGGTTACTCATGTCAGCATGATGGTAACAAAAAGGTGTTTGAAAACTCAGATGTGTTTTTTAATAAAAACCACTCTCTTTTCAAGTATACACCACATTTGGAGCACTATATTTTTAAATAAAAAGGGTAGAATTGGGTAATAATGACTTAGAAGGATAACAATACTCTTGTTTCAATCGTCAAATGCTACAAATGGAAACTTTACAACCCATCATCATCAACATCACCATCACCATCACCTTGCCTTATCCCAATCATCTTGGGTCAGCGCAGCATGTTTTTTCCTTCCACACATCCTTATTAGCTGTCATCTAAACGTTCACTCTCTTCTTTCTCATATCACTTTCCACATATAGGGAGCTGTCATCACATAGAAAACTTAAGAAACCAGCATTCTGTAAAAATCAGGAATAGTTATAATTATAACTTTACCTGATGGTCGTTGATGTGCCCCACCAGCCAGCATGTCATCTTCAGGGTTGGGAGACTTCCTGTAGTCTCCATTGTCGCTGGTCTTCGCGTCTCCGAACGCATCAGTCAAGCTGTCACGGCTGGGGGAAAAGAATCAATCAATTCGGGTCAATACTAAAGCGATTTTCAAAAATCGATAATATGTATCGGAGTGCAGTCAACTCCATACATTTTGAGTCGATAGAAAACAGAAACATTAGCAGCTTCTGCATCTTGTCTAGGCCTACTGGTACTCCTAGCTTCTTTATGTTATTCGGCTGGCATCTCTATCGCACTGACATTTGAATTTCTTTTTTGTTTATTTTATTGTTGTGTATCTCTTTATCTAAGTAATCTGTTGTCTAATTTTGAATGTCTGTAAATCTTAATTATTAAACGTCAAACTCTGTAAGTACAGATGTTAAAAAATTGAGAACACTGTGGCCCTAGACGAGATGCATCGTGAGAACTTCATCGCTATCGAAAATGTATAGGATTGACAAGTTGGCGGACGATCGCGTCGAGCGTTTATTTATATCAATATCATACAATATAATATAGTATCATACGATTCAATATAACAGTGGAGTAAAAAAATCTATTCATTTTGAGTAAAAGTCCTCAAAAGGTTTATTTTTATTAAATGCAATATCTATCAAAAATAACAAAAAACCGCCCCCGGGTGGGCTTGAACCACCTTTCGGTTAACAGCCGAACGCGCTAACCAATTGCGCCACGGAGGCAGGCAGTCAATGGCTCGAAATTTATAATGAGTTTGTATAGGCGCGAAACTGGTGCAAATTGAATCATAGCGTCTGAGATGTACTCATGACGTAACGGGCTGTCTAGTATCAAATAAAAATGCATCTCAAATGTCAATTAAATCATAGTTTACCAAAAAGGCGTAAGTATCTACTGCGGAATTTGATCGTAAATACAACCAAATCACAGCTGTAGGATTTAATGGTCTCTAGCTATGGAAGGTATGAAATATAAATTCAAATTCAAATTATCAATTTGTTAAACGTAGCTAAACCAGATGTCGTCGTTATTATAATCCTTACATGTAACATGTTCTTTTCGTACGTTTTGTTAATCACCTTTGCTTTGGCTTGTATTGTATCAATGTTACCTACAGAGGATATGAACAGTTAAGGAGGCTTTCAAAATTAAAATTTATAATAATTTTCTAAAATCATAACAGTAACTATTTTGCAGATAAATAATGAAACATCATAAATCATTAACCCATTCATCAGTGTCAACCGCATCGATATTAGACTAATAGGTTGTGCACCTAACAAAGAGATGATCCGTGCACTCAGTCAAAATTATTCCATAACACGTCATATTACAAATTAAGTAGGTTAATTAGTTGATTCAAACAATGCCGACATTATAACAACAACGCAAATTTAAATAGCTATAGTCGAAGTTGTTGTGACATAGACATAAACTTTGGGGTCTACATCACAGGAAATGTTTCTTTTCACGCAGAATAGAATACATATTAAGTTTTCCATCTTATCTAAAAATCTAAAATAATTAATGCTACCCTGATTGGCTTAGAGTTAATTTAATTTTCTCTTGTTCTAATCTTCCACTTACACATCATACTTATTTACTTATTATGCCAACGAAAGACTAACGCTGAGTTTAATCGAGCTACGCTGAGTATTTCAATATTCCTTGTTGTGTTTTATCAAAAATAAATTTTCTTTCTTTTTTTCTTTTTCAAATACCTCATATCTAGCTCGTTCGTGTATCCATTGGAGACGAAGGTGTCATCGTAGTCTGGCAGCGAGTACTTGGTGCGGCGCATCATCAGGACCTTGGGCATGAGCTGAAGGAACAGCTTCTTCATCCAGGGTGACATGGTGTGGGTAGACGGGGACCTGTAGGGATGGAGTACGAGACACGACCATTGGATACAGGGTGTAGTTATCTAGAGATGGTGTTGTTTCTTTATGTTATGAAAAAATCAGGAGAGCGTGCTGGCCACCTAATCGTAAGTAGGCTCTGAGGTCATACTGCAATCTTAAGACTGTAATTGCATTCCCAATCCAACCCTAAAGCTAAGATGTGATGTCTCTATGTCAGTCATTTTACCAGTTGTCTTACCTTCACTCCGGAACCTAGGAGCTAGATTGTTGTTGCCAGATAATAAATGGTAAGTTGGTGATGTCTTCTGTGATCACTAGATATGATTACTCAAATACACTCCCTCCTTCCTTACAAATATTATACATGTGAAAATGTGTTGGTTTCTCAATTTCGTATTTTATAGCATTGACGTTATCCATCGCGTCAAGCGCTTCTGTCAATTGCCTACATTTTGTCGGGTTGTGAAAGTCGTTAACATTAGCTTTATGCCTCTTGTCTAGCCCCCAGTCTAGTTTCGATAGAGGCCTACTCCAAAACAGTTCACCATAATTCGCGCGACAAATTATTCCAGCTAATAGCTTATATCGCGCCATCTCGCCCGTATATCACTGGTTCTATTATTGTAATGACAAAATAACAATGCGAGAGTAATTTATGCGAACGCCATTTGCGTTGGCGTTGCAGTTTGTTTTTTGTGGCGTGGAAATGGGCTAGGAATAGCAATTGGCGAAATGTCCAGAGGATTTCTGTTCGAATCTGCTCTTAAATTACATAGTTTAAAGGCTTACATGTTTGTATGACAATAGTGGCTTTGGAATGTAGGTCTGCATAAACTTATGGCGTGTTCTGCTGTATCATCTATTAATTGTAGGAGGATTTTTTATGGCATGGAGAAGGAAAAGGAGCACACATGTCTGATAGTGCGAAGACCCGTAAACAAGACAATCTTAAGACTACAATTCTTGGACTCCAAAATGCGTTGCCAACCTTGGAATGCCTCTCTGTAAGTGATTTCCCCACACCGGCGGTCTTTTGGACCTATATACCTCGGTGGGAGGCTAAAGTGATAGTAATCGGGACCCTTCATAAAGTCCTACCACCACTGCTTAATACAAGTACCTATTTATATCGTTGTTTTTTTTGGGTTTCCTCTAAATTTGTTTCTAGGTGTATTTTGACTTACCTAAACGTTCACACAGTGTAGTACACCGTCCACAATACGCAGTTTGCGGCTAGCGAGTGGCTGATTTACGGTTTAAGCATCAGTCACTTGATTCGACGCGAATGTACACATAATTAAAGGCTAGTTTCATAATACTATCACACGAATGTTTTAATGCCTCTCATTATGCACCAGTCAAATAAAAAACCATTATAGTTATTCAAAAATATTGTCTCAACTGTTTCTTACATGAGTCAGCTTTTGTTAAAGCTGTGAAAAAAGTCATGAATATTCATTATTCATATGTCTTGTGTCTCAGATCCTACCCTCCACCATGCCGTGCCCCATGTATGCTCGTGTGTCATATGTCATCACCTTGTAAAAAAGGAATCCTAGATTTTAATTTACAAGCAGGATGAAAGAGTCAATACTCTAAAAATATACTGGCCTTAAAATGAAAAAGAAAATAGGTTGGATTGAAAAAAAAAAATATTACACTGAACCATTAAGCGCACACTTTTCAGAATTTAACTTATAGCAAGCGAATCAACATAAAGTATGGTAAAATTTACCATAAAGTGGGTAAATAAAGGGGATCGTAAATCGTCCGACATTGTTGCAGCGTCGCTTCGATAACCCGACAATAGTGTGAAATATGGCGCGCTCTAAATTGGTGCTCTTCATTGAATGCACGCGGTCCGGTATTCAGAGATTATGTGATACATGTTCAGTATAACTTTACAAGCTTTTACTTATTATGGTGACGCCACGAAGCGTTATTTTGTGAGTTGTGAATCGCGTAATTTTTGCTACATTCGGTTTCATAAAAAACACGGCGAGTTTGAGTAGTCCCATCAGAGCGAGCAAAACAAATTTCAGCGCGTGCATTTTCAATTTGGCAGCAAGGCTTCTGTCAGTGTCTGACGTATAAGACTGCCTAATTGAGAATGCACCCGCTAAAATGTGTTTCGTTCGCTCTGACGGGACTACTTAAACTCGCCGCTGCGACATTCACTCGAGAATCACACCCCTGGCCTTTTTTATACAGCATAAATTACGCGACTCACAACTCACAAAATTACGCTCGTGTGGCTTCACCCTTAACACCGGTCATTGATGTAATTAAGCTCGCAAGATAGGAGTTATTCTGTTTTATTAATATTAAATAGTAAAAACACCTGACATAATAGTAGTCTATACTTTCATTTCTGAATCTCTTAAGAGGCCGCATTTGCTGCCACGCCCACACAGAAATCAAAAGGAATATACTTATGGGCTTCCTCGTAAAGAATTTGGGACGTAGTGCTGTTTACATTAAAACTACAACATTTATTAAAAACATCGTTAACCAGGATTAATCAGTAATAAGTACTCAATTTTAGAATCAAAAATCGTCGGAAAAATCGTAGCGTTTCGAAGATTCAACCAAAAATATGCGAAGAAGGTGTCATGTTTGGAAAATAAAATGAGGAAGAGTAGGATTTGGCGTTACAAGTGTTACAATGTTCATAGGCGGCGGCGACCACTTCCCATAAGATGAAATATCCTTGCAGTTCATTTTATGGCGAGCGTAAAGGACAGAGTTATAGCAGCTATATAGCTATGTCGTAATGACCCCTCAGGTAAGCCGTCCACCTGGTTGTCTGTCGAAGGCAATAAAAACGAGTGTATTCACGTTTTACAGTTTCAAGTAAATATGATCAAGTTACCCAAAGAACAGATGCATAGTCGTTGCAGATATTGAGATTATTTAGCTTCGTAGGTCACTACAAACCAGGCTGACTGCGTTGTCCAGTAAATTATTAAACATCTTTGCTGAGATTTGATATAACTAGTGGTCTTCGTCAACTGATAATATTTCCCTATCATTTCATTTCCTGTTCTCAAAATTTTAATCGAATTATCTACAATATTTTCACTGACTTCGATTCTTATCACTAATACCTATAATTGTATTGTTTTACTGAATAATTTAACAAACCGTAAGAAAAACTTGATGACCTATAAATTAACTAATTAATGTTTAGTACATTTGTATTGTCACGTACACTTTTTAGTCTTGCAACCCTACCTTACTGCCAACAACCCATATTCCTTACCTGAAGTGCACGTTATCCACACACTCAGCGACACCAGTATCATAGAAAACAGCAGATACTTCCCCAACAGTGGGATCGCCAGTGACGTGGGTGGGATGATTTCCGCCAGCTCCAAAAAGAACACCGTCAACGATACTCAACGATAAAAGAGAATCGAGTTGTCTACTGTCTACGTTGACGAGTTATCAAAAAACAAAATCGGTGAACATTTTAACCGTATTTACTCGTATTACAATTTCCTCTTCTTCCTTAATTGTTGTATAAGCATTTATTCACAGATTTTATTTTGAAATTCTCGCTTCAATCAGAAATGGTTAGCCAAGGCCCCAATCCTGCATGTAAAAGAACCGTAACATATATTTTATCAGTGATTTTGCAATAACGAACCACTAGCAACTAAAAACGTCGGCAAAAAGCACTTTGGCTAGCTTTAAAATGAAATCTTTCTCCATGTTTTCCGTTATTCAATTACCTGATATTGCAAGATCATTGATATCTTCATCAGAAATTACCTGAAATGCACGTTTAGGATGCACACTGTCACCCAAACACTGAGGGAGACGAGGATCATGGTGAAGAGCAGATACTTCCCGAGCAGGGGAATCGCCAGGGAGGTCGGCGGGATGATCTCGGCCAGACCGAGGAAGAACACCGTGAGGGACACGAGGATAGAGATGCAGAGCGAGATCTGAGGACAAGCCCGATATCAGTTTGTCTTTCCACGGACGGGTTTGCTCCCGAATGTTCAAGATTTGAGGTTAAGGATGTAATCGTGCTGTCGTTGCTTATATACTAAAGGGCCACAAATCAAAATGTGTTTGTGTTGCATTTAAATTCGGAATGCTATATACTTCAAGTTTTAAATCAAACTATATCTGTTTTCGTTTTGTGGCGCTTTTGTATTTAAGCAGCGTTGTTTTTTTTTGGATATTTGTGTGTCTTCTATTTAGTGCATAATTTATTTCTTTCTTTCTATCTAAGTTCTGTTGCAAACAATAATCTGCCAAAACATTTGCTAGTTACTTGCAGACAGACTCGATAGAGGTCCGACTTTGTTTTGTGTTACACGATCCATCGAAAGTTATACGACTAATAAGTCCAAGATAAAGTCACTAATGCGCTTCAGACTTATACGACTTTTTGGAAGTAGGAGATGAAGATAATAACGATACCTTAGTTCACAATTTTATTGTAGGGTAGGGTGGGTACGATTGAAACGGGTCATGATTGAAACAACTCAAATTTCTCGGAAACCGTTACACCTACCAGCGCGACACGAAGTTCGTTACTACATCGGCTATTTTCGGATCTTTGGACAGTGGCGCGCGGGGCAGCGAAGGACGCGGTCGTGTGCAGGACGCTTCGGAAAGATTTCACACGCAAAAATAAGCATTTATGTTCTTTTTATTTTCGGTTTATCTTAATTACCTCTTGTATTTTGGTATTTTTTCTTATTTCATTGTATGGTATACCTATTTGAGATTGTATTTATTGATATTGGTAATCGCTAAAGTAGTATTTAAGACTATAATATTGACCTTGAAATGAAGAATAGGAGTTGGGTACGATTGGAACAATGTGCCTGTGGACGTTTGAAACGTTTCAATCGTCCCGGTGTTTCAACCGTCCCTTTTTAACCGACTTTAACCAGAATGGAGGAGATATGTTTTTTTTATGTACTAATGTTACTTTTAGTAGGTAATGAATTTTTAATTTATATAAACCTGAATAAAAGCTTACAAACTAAGGTGTATAATGTATATAGGTAATGTGTTTAAACCTGAAAAAAAAAGCTTACAAACTAAGGTGTATGTATATATTTAGGTATGCATTTTTATGTGTATAATCCTGAAAAAAAATGCTTACAAAATAAGGTGTATGTATATATTTAGGTATACATTTTTATGTGTATAATTCTGAAGTTTTTATTAGGTTTTCCAAGACTAAGATATTCTGATTCGTTTCAAGGTTGTCCAGAAACCAAAAATAAACAGTAAATATTAAGGTAGATGATTACGCTTTAATTTTTTCTTCTCTGAACATGAAGAAGTAGGAATTGATACCAAAATGATTGGTTCGATAAATAAGTTATTTGTATTCTTTGACACTGTGATTTTTTTGCTTTTTTACATTAAAAAATATTTCTATTCTTTGATACTTTGGGTTTTATTAGTTTGCTTTTTCACATTTAAGTGTTTACCTACATAAGTATATAAATGTATACGTAGGTATACATACTTTGGTCATGATTGAAACATGGTTATGATTGAAACATGTTTGTTTGTATGAGAAATGATATTCCCTTTTTTAAGCATTATTATGCCATTATAGCTAATTAATAGATTATATCTATGTTGATAATGTGATATGTTAATTATTAGTTCAACTTCTACCTGCTATCGATGAATACAAAAATATTTATTAACTACCTCTACCTCTAAAACTTTCTTTCAGTAATAATCATAGAAATAGTTATAGTTACGTTACCATTTTATCATGATCTCATCAAATACTCATGTAGTATAGAAAACCGTTTAAATCTATTAAATATGTCAAATAAGGACAAAGTTATTTGAAGTGTTTCAATTAACCCACATACCGTTTCAATTGTCCCTAGCATGGGGTCAATTGAACCAATTTACCCGGTCCTCTTCTTTCGGCAATAGCGGCGTAGTTATTTGAGATAGAGCTACAAAATATACTTTATTTAAAAGCCAGATTACCATACTTTATATGACCAAACTATTGAATCCGTGACTTTAATAGATTCTTCGCTATACGCTGTTAAAGTGAAAGTGGTTCAATCGTACCCACCCTACCCTACTAATTACATTAGAAAAGTTATTGTAATTAGTATGTTTGTGCACAAATCATAAGTTCGTAAGTTTATTGGCAAAAAATAATAATTTAGACGATTATGCCCTAAGGTATCGATAATATGGTGTTGTCGTACACTTATTGCGGTTTGTATTCTCCTTGGCAAAGGTTATTTTACGCTTGTGCAAAAAACAGCTGTGCTTGAAATTAGTTGTCAGTTTTTAGTAGAGATCGCGTTTCTGCAGTTTATTACAGTGCCGATGCCGCAATCATGTGCTTTTTATTATTTAGGTAAATGTAGGACGTATAGTCGACTGAAAAGAGATTTGTCTACTTCTGGATGTTAATACAATGCAATAAGGTGAAAAACTGGATATATCTCTTTGCAGTGAACTGTATTCGTAATAGGCTTAGCAGTCCTTAACTCTCAATAAAGAAGTAGTAAACAAAGTATAAAACAAAGTCACTTCCCGCTGTCTGTCCCTATGTATGCTTAAATGTTTAAAACTACGCAACGGATTTTGATGCGGTTTTTTTAATAGGTAGAGTGAGTCAAGAGGAAGGTTTTTAAGTATAATAAATTCTTTTTTTTGTACGGGTGTTACAGAAAACTGATATAAACCGAAGCGAAGCGAGGGCGGGTCGCTAGTACAAAATAAATACAAGCTGTCTGTGGATGGTTCACTGTGGGATCGCATATTTTTTTTAGGATTAATGTATCATTACAAATAAAATTGTTTGACCGAAAACGATTTTTACAATAGAAACGGTTTTATTTTAATTATTATAAAAAACCAATTTTATTTTAATCATAGATAGGGATGTTTGGCAGTGAGTCGTGCATTCTGCATGAGTAATCAACGCTGAAAAAGGTGAGTGAATTTTAAATATTAGGGGAATTAAATAGGAAGGAATTTAAAAAAATATTAATATAGCTTATGAATGCAAATTTGAAAAACAAACTTACACACTTACAAACCCTGTGACATATTTAATGAAAGGGCTTATAGCGAGGGTCTCTAATTTCTTTTTTGATGTTTTAAACATTTATGAAAATTGACCCACCTCCAAAGTTGAGTCTAAAATAAAATAAATCGTTACGTAAGACACAGGTTGTAGGAAAACCTTCATAAGAATTGAACAGAACCCACTCCTCGTTCTCGCATTAGCCTGGTTTTTTTTTTGTCCGATCAGTATCTAAAGTTCAAAGCCGGTGCAGAAAGCCTGGGGGTTCCCATGACCTACTAAAGCAGTTCAGTTTAGGTTGGGAGAAAGGGACAGAGATTTACAACTGCTATAGGTCCGTCCCTTTCTTTCAACATAAGCTGAACCCCCTTGTCTACCAGACTTACCTTCTCCCCAGAATCTGAGGGTAGATAGAACACCAGAACAGTGAGGAAGGTGAGACCGACGCAAGGGATGATAAGATTCACTGTGTAGAACAGAGTTTTTCTTCGCATCGTCAGTTTGAAAGTTATATCTGTAATAAATAAAACATAATAAAATTGTGTTAAATCGGGGGCGCATGGTGGCCACTATCTTAACTTGAATGGCACAAACAACCACTTTAATTGATAATGATAACAGTTACTTTTTTCAAGGTGTTGTCAAAAAAATATACTAATAGAGATGTCTCAAAAGCATAATTAAAAAAAAGTTTGTCTTTGTTTACTGGGAAAATAAGTACCTAAACCAATTTCTGATAATGGATAAAGGGCTTGAACGCCACATAGTCTTTCCTGCGTGTCACAGTTAGTGCTACGTAACGCGGTTACAAATAAAATGACTTCATTCCGACCACTAGTCCAAAGCGGGCATAGCAAACATTAATAATGTACAAAAAAATATGCTTTTGAGATAAACCTCTATAAGCAATCTTTTTTCAGAGCAGCTTTTAAAAAAGTTCCTTATGTCAATAGTCTTGGTAATTGTTTTTTTTTTTTTTTTTTTTTTTTTTTTTATAAAAGAGGGAGGCAAACGAGCATGCGGCTTACCTGATCGGAAGTAATCACCACCGCCCATGAACACCGGCAACTCAAGTTGAGTTGTCGGTCCGTTGCCGGCCTTTAAGGAAAATAAGAGCTCTTTTCTTGAAGGACCCCATGTCATAACTGGCAGGAAATATCGCCGGAGAGAGTTCGTTCCACAGTTTCACCGTACGAGGTAAAAAGTGCCTAGAGAAACGCACGGTGGAAGAACGCCATTCATCAAGGTGATGTTGATGGAACCTGGCCCTACGACGGGTGGTACGGTGGTGGAATACGGCGGCAGGCAACAATGCGAATAGTTCTTCAGAACACTCCCCGTTATAAAGCCTATACAGCACACAAAGTGAGCTGATGTCCCCCCTGATAGCAAGTGGATCTAATCGGACAGAGATCACTGGGTCGTTGACAATCCGAGCCGCTCTACGTTGAATCCGGTCAAAAGGAAGAAGAAAGCATTGCGGTGCTCCAGCCCAGAGATGAGAACAGTACTCCATATGCGGCCGGACCTGAGCCTTATAGAGTTGGAGGCAGTGGACAGCTGTGAAGTACCGTCTCGCTCTACTAAGCACGCCTAGCTTCTTGGAGGCTAATTTGGCTTTATCCTCCAAATGACTGCGGAACTGAATATCATGCGATATGTCAACACCCAGGATTCCGATAGTAGGCTTAATAACGAGGGAAGTGCCTTCGAACTGAGGTGTCATGACAAAGGGGCTTTTTTTGGCAGATAACACGCACACTTGTGTCTTGGCGGGGTTAAATTGGACCATGTTTAGTCTGCCCCACTTTGAGACCACCTCCAGTGATGACTCAATTACAGACACAAGCTTTGCTCGGCACTCTTCAGTGTCAGCTTGAGAGTGATTGCTCCGGCCAAAGTAGCGTGAGTGACCCGTGCTGTCATCTGCATAGCAATGAATGTTACTAGACTGCAACATATCATTGATATGCAGAAGAAACAGCGTAGGAGACAATACACAGCCTTGCGGCACACCAGCATTAACGGGCATGAGTTTCGAGCATGAGCCATCGACTGCTACTTTGATGCTCCGTCCCTCAAGAAAACTGGCTGCCCATTTACAAAAACTCTCCGGGAGCCCATATGAAGGCAGCCTTGACAAAAGTGCTTTGTGCCAAACACGATCAAAGGCCTTCGCTACATCTAAACTAACGGCCAATGCCTCGCCCTTGCTTTCCACGGACTCAGCCCAGCAATGAGTGAGGTAAACTAAAAGATCACCAGCTGAACGCCCACGGCGGAAGCCATACTGGTGGTCACTTAACAGCAGATGATCTTCAAGATACCCCAGCAGCTGGCGATTAATTATATTTTCCATGATCTTGGAAAACAAGGGCGTTATAGCTATAGGCCGATAGTTTGATGGATCTGAGCGAATACCCTTTTTTGGGATCGGGTGAACCAAAGCTGTCTTCCAAGGGCTCGGGACTACACCGAGAGAATAAGAGAGCCGGAACAGACGCGTTAAAACTGGAGCCAGCTCAGGAGCACACATTTTCAAAACAATAGGAGGAATACCATCAGGCCCGCAAGACTTATGAACATCCAGGGAACAAAGGATTCTGTAGACATCTCGTTGTATAAAACGGATTTCAGGCATAGTGTCCTCACACCGCGGGATAGTCGGCGGTATGTTTCCCCGGTCGTCCAAAGTCGAGTTTGACGCAAAGAGAATACCCAAGAGATCGGCTTTCTCCTTAGCAGTGTGGGCTAAAGTATCGTCCTCCCGCTTCAAGGAGGGGAACGATGACTGGAAAAAGTTGTCTTGAACAGCTTTGGCGAGAGACCAGAATGCACGGGAACCGGAAGGTTGGCGCACAAGTCTGTCACCAATTCTGTTAATGAATTTGAATTTTGCCCTGGCTATACTCTTCTTGAATGACCTCGTGGCCGAGTTGTACTTCTTTTTAAATATCCCAGCGTTCGGATCACCAGCGCCCAAAGCTTCCGACCAGGCCCGATAAGAGTCCTGCTTTCGGCGGGACTCCGCATTGCAAGTCCCATCGAACCATGGTCGGGACTTGCCACCAACGGGGACCACCGAGTTTGGAATAAATAATTCCATTCCCTGAAGCACCACGTCGGCGACCGAGTCAGCACAGGCGCTGGGATCTTCTGGTGAGAAGCACACCTGTCGCCATGGGTAAGATGCAAAGAAACTTCGCATCTCGTCCCAGTCAGCTGACCTGTAGTGCCAAACACGACGACATCTTCCATTGCGAAGGCGACTTTGGCGTGTGAGAGGCACCACACTCCGAACCAGGCAATGGTCGGATGTCCCGAGAGGGGCATCGACATAAACCTGGTAGAATTCAGGATGGGAGGTCAGCATGAGGTCAAGTAAAGAAGGCGCTTGGTCTTCCACATCAGGAAGACGTGTTGGTGATTTAACCAGTTGTGTCAGACCATACGCCAGGGCGAATTCGTGGACAAATCTCCCCGCTTGGTCAGTAGAACGAGATCCAAGCCATTCAGCGTGGTGGGCATTGAAGTCACCCAATACTACAATCTCGGCAGTGGGGGTCTGCTGCAGTAAAGTATCAGTCACCGTTCGAATGTGCTCCATAAGACGCTCCGTTTCTAAATTGCCACTATGGGACCTGTAAAGACACGCGTAAATCCTCACATGATCCTCGAGATCAACGCGTAACCAGATGATAGACAGGTCCTTTTCTTCAAGCGTGCCAAGGCGCCGACAACAGATATCCTCCCGGAGGAACACGCATACACCTGCTCGTGGAATGAATTTATGTTCCACAATGTAGCCTGGGTATCGTAGATATGAGACATCTGCCGGGGAAGATATCTGTGTCTCCGTCAAAAAGAGTAAAGCCGGCTTAGCCGTCTCGAGATGGTGATGGACGGCGTTCAAGTTAGAGTGTAGACCCCTTACGTTGCAAAACTCAACGGCAAGCAAAGGGATAGCAGCCTTTTTACCCTGTTTGCCTCTGGCAGAAATACAGAGCGGGATTGTGCCCTCCCCAGAATACGCAGGGCAACCTGAACACTCACGTTCAGGAAGGGATTCTCCTGCACCGAGGGTGCAGGTACCCTCCTGGGGTAAATTTCTATTCAATACCGCTGCCATATTTGGGGGGGGGGGGAGAGGGCCACTGGCGCACCCACTAACCGAACGAAACGCAATAGTAACACTATTACTTCACGCCGATATTCTGTGGGAGGGTGGTACTACCCCAGACGAGCCGGCCCATTCGTACTGCAGCCAGTAAATGGATACAGTGTGGCTCTACCACCTTCAAAAATTGTTGGTAATTTAGCTATAAATGTTACAAATAGCCACTTTGAAGTGACATTCGGCAACAACCAACAACTTCGCTCGAGGGAAGCGTTTGACGAGCCCAATAATTATATCCCACCTGAGAACGGTTCCTTGGGGCAGCAAGGGTAGTACTCTTCGTTCCTGGTGGCTGGAACCTCCAGGATGTCCCATTCAACTGACAGGTAGAACTCGCTCAGGTCAATACCGACGTGGACCAGGCTTGTGCCTGGCGCTTGATCCATGTGCTTTAGGTCTACCTAAGGAGTAGAAAGTCAATAATGTAAAGATTTTAAGAAAGGGACGCTTATCAGAAAATAAATGCTTGCTCACACATAATATTCTAAATATAGCCAGAACTGTCACAAACGTTAATTTGCGACCCATTTAAAAAAAAATGCTTGAAGTCTTCAATTTCATTAGAGATGCAAAGTTATTTGTAATTTATAGGAAACTCAACCTTATTGTTGTAGAATGTCAGATTGACTTTGGATCGAAGGGGGTTACAAATGTAAGTCTTTGAATGTACACCACTAGATACAAACTAGCTGTTGCCTGTGACTTTGTCCGTGTAGAAGTCATTTATTTCGGGTAAAACGCGGCCTACCTTGCTCGGGGTTTAAGCTATCTCCATACACAATTCCATCAAAATCGGTTCAGCGGTTTCACCGTGAAAGCGCAACGTATTTATAATAATGAGTATGGATGTTAGAACAGTGGTTATCTGTTTATTTTTAACTAAAGGGCGCTCGCGATTTGTACGCGTAAAGAACCCTTATCTAGCCTTTCTTGCATTGTTCTTCTTTTTTTTAAATGTTAGAGAGGATGTAGACCAATTTCAGTTCATACATTTCTTAAACTACAATTTGGGTGTTAAAATATGAGTTTGAGGTTATATTTTGAACTAAGATGACAGCTGTCAAATCGGCCCTCTTAGAACGGCCAAATTGTAGCACATAATAATATAGATAAAAAAGTTAAGTCAAGGTCCTTGTTGCATGTAGTTGTGTACAAAATAGTACAAAACTAATATGGAATTAACGTCAAATTTAAAATATAGAATGTTAGACGGTCTATACAGATGTGTTACAACATGCAAGAGGACCATTACTTAAGTTTTCTGCCTATACCCTAGGTGCAGCGTTTTGGATTGTACGTTGTCCGTCAGTCACGGAACACCTTGTTCCACAGTTCAACATGTTATTAGCTGACTGTACAGTGGCTCTAGACAAAACGCAAACGATATGGATGTAAATAAAACATATTTGGGTTCACGACTTAGGAGTCACCTGGTAGTATCGACGTAGGCTGCCGGTCGGTCGCGTCGAACGCTTATGTCAATTCCATCAATTTCAATTTCGATACCTAATCGTTTACGTTAGCGATAATCATCTTGTCTAGCGTCGCTGGATATTTGGAAAGCTTACTTGAGCTCCACTGTAGGTCCAGGATCCGAACTTCATGAAGCAGGTCTGCTCGTCGAAGGGGAAGTACTCCACGTTGATCTCGCAGGAAGACTTGTAGATGGCCGGTGGCTTCCAGTTCACCTCGCCGGTGTATTTCAGAGTGGCTTTCGTCATTAGGGTCACCTGGAATTATTAGAGATCACGTTAGACTAATTTCAAGCAACAGTGTTCGCATTAGATAATTTAACTAGCGTGTCAATAAAAACACGGGTCATTTTGTAAAGAATTTCAATATAATCTGACTATTCGTAGTTATTTTATACACAAACTTGATCTGCGGGCCTAGTATGGTTGCGTTAATCGCGTGACAAGATGTAGATAAAACATTCGTCACTTTCTGACACGTGTGACAGAGTGACCGATGCTTTATCCACATTTCCCCGCTGTACTGAGATTCTAGGCGGTAAAAACCACATCGTTTTTGACCACGTATTGTCAACGTTTTGATAGCTCTTATTTACCTGTACACTTACCATGAGTTACAATTAACGTACTCGCTAGCGAGTCGAAGCTCTGTCCCTCGCAGCCCACAAGTATTCTTATAGAGTGCAAGGGACAGAGCATTCGACTCGCTAGCGAGTACGGTAATTGTAACTCATGGTAAGGGTATTAACAGTAAATGGTGGCCGATAACAGGTCAAAGGCGGTTTTTACCGCCTAGAATCTTGGATCAGGCTTAGACAAGACATACCATACCTCGTAATTTCCGTCCCAGTTGTTATAAAGCACAATGTCAGGTAGCCAGATGTGTTCGGACGGCACGTACAGCATCTCAACACCACCGTAGTCCTCAGGGTTCCATTGTAGCTTGTAGTCGAACCATTTCTACAACAAAGTTGTAGTTGTTGATTGGAAATGATAATATTGACCAGGAGTTCATTGAAATGGATAAAATTGTTACTTCTAATGATTGTTTGTTCTTAAATATTTTCACCTAGCAACCATTTAGACTGAAATTGCAAGATTTAATATAATTCTATTGTGTAGGTTAGTTAGGTTAGTCTTTATAACAGTTCTTGACCATTTTTGACAGATTTTAGCCCAAACAATTATTAGGACAATCAATGATTATGCCACTCGATATATCCCTTGGTCAGACAAGAATAGTTCCTGTAACCAGCTCTTCTAAAATGATATTTTCGGCCGCGTAATGGTAAAGGTTGGCGCTCAGCACTTGATCAGCTCAAAGTGAGACATTGAAAAGTGAGTGTTGATCTTTTACATTTTTCAGTGGACGACGCGAGGCCTGCGCCCGGCTTTTGTTTTAATATGAACTTTAATGTCTCGTACAAGTACCTACGTAAGTAAAATTAGCAGCAGGTGAAGCCACGCAACCGAAGAGGTCAAAATGATCTGCACTCGACTCTATTGTCTAGAGATTATGTCGTGTCTAGATAATTTTGAGTATGTGATTCTGGTTAGCTACTATTGATGCTTACTGTACAAGACATAAGTCTGCGCCAACCATTAGTAGGATCTGAGACACATAATAGACATTCTAAATTTGAATTGTTTATTTGTTAATGATGACGCATTACCTGTTCCACCCACAGGTTGGTGGTCATGACCTGGTTCTTCAGGTTGACCTCCATGAGCTGCGAGAGCTTCAGGCCCAGCCTGACGGTCAGGATGTCGGACACGTTGGTCACGGGCCTGATCAACCTGTTGTAGTTGCTCAGTAGGTCGTCGTACAGGCGCTTCACGTACGGGTTCGCTTCCAGGAGAGTTACGCCTGTAAAAGTGTGTTATAATCGATTACTGTTACGATTGTTAAAACGACCTGATTAATATATTCGTCCGTCGGTCCGTACGTCCTAACTTTAAACAGCTGTAGTATATTTTGAACCGTAATTGATAGCGGGTTGTTTTTCAGATACGTATGTGTTATTAGAAATAAAATTACTTTATTGAATAAATTTAAATGATAAATTGGGTCCCTCTACAAGAAACGTTTTTTTTTTCAATACTATTTTTATCTTTGTTGTATCGTAAAAATGGTAAAATATGAAAGCGTCAAATTTGGTATGACTATATTATCTAATCAATAATTTCTGAGGCTGAATGAAATAAATCATAGACACGATACTTAACGCTAAAGTAAACTATTTTCGAAAACTGACAAAATGTGTGGAAGTGGCATAAGCGCTCGACACGACCGATATACATTTTCGTTTGCGATAATGTTCGCCGAATGCATCTTGTCTCGATCTACAGTTCAGTTTCGGTAAGCTAATGTTTCATTTACGCTTATTATCGTATATTGAACTGAATCCACTCGAAAATAAACAGGATACCTATTTGAATATATATTTGTTGTCTTTGTAATTATCGGGACAAGGTTTGTATGAAAATAATTTACAGACGGGCGGCACCGGGCACGGTCACTAGTTTAAAAAAAATTTAGCGCTGAAAAAAATCAGCTTTGAGCTAAAAAAACATTTGATGTTAGTAAAATTCCACCTTGTTTAGAGTACTTTTTTGCTAGCAACTTCCCGAATGATAAACTGATGGATACAAAAATAAAGTACCTAAATCAGAATAACACTCTATTACCGACAAAACATTCAAATCAAATCACATAGCATTTACATTTAGCCTGATATCGAATTATTTCCAAAAAAAATAATCGAAATAATAATAATAATCGTAATCGTAATCGTATGTGGTAGAATATTTTAGCACGTAAGGGAATATAACAATAGCTTTTTGTAGGTACCCTTATAAATTAACCAACGGCAGTTAAAGAACACTGACAGGACCTAATCACCACATCTCAAACATACTCCAATTACTCTTATCAATCTCTTATCAACAAAAGCAGTAAATGTGAACATAATTAATAAAGTGAAAAATTCAAACTTACCCACGCAACTCCTGGCTAATCCTAGAACTAACAACACGAATTGCAGCTTCATTTTGTTTTTAAACGAATATTCACTTTATTTTCACTGAAACATGTTTCAGGACTCGGGAAATGCTTTTGTATATGAAAAGCGCATGCGTGATCAATAGGGAATGTCGGGAACCGTAAGATTTGGCGCGGCCATCTTTCCGCAGATAAACACATCTGCAGAAATAAACCTTATTTGGTTCATAATTAAAGTAAAAATTTGGACACTATAATTATTGTGACATACGTTGTTTAGTAACTGAAATTTCTATTTAGAATTCTCTTATAAGTGCCATCTAGCGGTTTTAAAAGGAACTAAAGTGACATCTACTTGAAGAACTACGTGTTGAAGTGGTAGCGAGTTGCCATAGGCAGTTAGTTCTCTATACTTTGCATAGATGGCGTGACATCCTAAATGAGTGGAGTTGAAAAATAAATATGTCAAAACTTGTTGATTTCTTTGTTTAGATGGCACTACTAGTATACTCAAATTAAAACTAAACAATTTTCTAAGCGCTAGTATGGTCCATGTACGGTCATACTAAAACGTTTAGGAAGTTAGTTTATTCATTCAATTATTAACTCCTTACATAAACTGCTTTTACCTAAGCAGGTACGTTTTTATGGAAGAGCGGAAACCTTCTCCTATAAGTATTCTATACACTTATTGTTAAGTACAACATTGAATTAACAAGCAATGGAATAAACATTTTACTTATTCTTTTTTAAATTCTTTGTAACAAAGTACTACAACACAACAATAAGTGCATATTATATTTACAAATATTTATTTTAATAAATAAAAACAACGCAAACACAAAATAATTTATTCAATAACAACAAACTTAATTAAAAAACTACATTTAATTACGTTTAAAACTAATTTCGTCGGGATCCTTTGGCTACCTCTCATTTTGCCTAAATCGAATGTTTTGTAAACTCCTGTATTGTAAACTCTCGCTGGATTCATCTCCATCTGGAATTAAAAAAAAACATTATGAAAGGAAAATCTATACGGATAATGGGGGTAAGAGACAAGAACAAGCGCCATCTGCCGTCAAGTAGCAGTACCTCGAGTTCTTCTATCGAGTAAGTAACGTAAACAGCGCCCCCGTGTCCGTATTTGGTATTAAAATATGCTAGCACGCGTTATCGACTTTAACTTTCGTATCGTCTTCGAGTAGAAAAGGTGAAAACTGTTGTAGGGATTTGTGCTACAGATAGATTCTGTTAAAGTTTTCGCGAGACGTTTGGTTTTCATGTTGCCAGTATTCGTGAGATTTCAGAAAATACTGTTTAGTTGACTGTAAAAACGTAATTGACAACAAACAAACACACTTTTGAATACCTAGGTATATAGTACATGCTTTAGTCCGCGTAGAAATTCCCTCAAGAACTGTCCGTTATATTCGGAATAAGTTAGTATGTCTGTCTCCGGGCTATGAACTATCTCTGGACCTCGGGAAAACCCTGCTCGTAAAACCACATTGCTTTTGACATGTTATCGTATTGTCAACGTTACGATAGCTGTTATTTATAAGTGCGAAAGTATGTGTGTGTGTGTGTGTGTTAGTTTGTTACTCCTTCACGCAACGGGTGGATAAAATTGGATAAATCTACTTTTCATTCCGGAAAACTTTAAAGTTCCTAAGGGAATAACGATAATCGAAATCTCTCTCCACATGTGATGGCCCAATAACTTATTTTCCGCGGACGAAGTCGCGGGCAGAGGTTAGTAATACCTTCACAAGGCAATATGGTTTTACCTTGTATTCATTTATTAGAAAAACCGTGCGGTACATTTTTAATGGTACAACATTGCACTTACTTTTACATTCTGCATGCAGAATGAAAACCGTCTATCAGTTTTCACATCGATCGTGTAGAACGTTATCGCTCACTTTAGTACTTATAATACTCATGTACCTACCTTTATCTGGGTATTTGGGCAACGGCCACAGACTGTACGGGTAGAAGTACGCGTTCGGCATCCGTCGCACCACGATCGACTTCTCTCGCAACACCTTAGAATCTGCAATGAGAATAGAAAACATAACCATTAAGACTGCGCCGAGCAAACGCCGAGCGTCCAATGGCGCCCTCATTACTATTATTGTTTTTTTTTTTTTTTTTACTATAAACAGCGATTATAATTTCTTACATTAAGACGCGCTTCGGAAACCTGTGAGAGGTTTATATGTAGCACGAATGAATTCGCCTCGCTCACAACATAAGTATAAATTATTATAACACTAATTAATAATACCAGCAATTACGCATCCTCATTGAATGCCGTAGTGTAGTATTTTTTGACTGCGTTCTTGCATAAGTTCTTGTTGTTACTATTTATAATCCTTGTTTGTACAGTCGCGGAACGAAAAGGTTGACCAGTTTTCAAATAAATTCATTCGAGCGTTCCAAGCACATGTTACCTTTTTAAACTGTGTAACAGACGATAGAAATAATAATGAACAATAAAGTGGCTGTTGTTTATACGTGACCATAGCAACCCTTTTGTAACAACCAATAAAAACTAAGTTCAGTTAACCAATAGTGGATGTTGTTTATACGTGACCATAGCAACCCTTTTGTAACGACCAATAAAAACTAAGTTCAGTTAACCAATAGTGGCTGTTGTTTATACGTGACCTTAGCAACACTTTTGTAACGTTCAATAAAGACTTGAGTTCAGTTTGAACCAATAGTGGCTGTTGTTTATACGTGACCATGGTAACCATGTATCTGTGGGGCGTGTAAAATGGCATTCATTATGACGGAATGTGTCATACTCGGTCGATAAGCAGATACTGATAATAACTTAAAACTTATACTGAGCAAGCAAAGTCAGATCTTAAGGTGATCAACCTTTTCATTCCGCGACTGTACCTACGTGGTCAGGTAATTTGTTTAAAATATTAGGTAACATGTATTCTCACGTCCTTCTACCATATACATTAATATATTTAGGTAAGATATATCTTGGTTGAGTGTGTTTTCTAATTAACTAAAGAATTTCCTTGGAATCAGACGAAACGTTTTTGTAGTGCAAGTAAAAACACAATATATGGAATACGTAACGAACTTTAATAACAATTACCCTTTGAGTAGTCAGCTTAACGGGAGAAGGTGGCTACTTTTTTTCGTTAAGTTAATAACTCGAAGGTGAATTGTTATTAAACTATATGATATACCCTATAAGTTGTGTTTTCATTTGTAGTACAAAAACATATCGTCCAATTTCAAGAAAATACTTTAGTTTATTAGAAAACACAATAAAAGTAATGAGGGCGCCACTGTACATCCGGCACACACGCTCGGCGCAGTCTTAAAGAAAGGGACGTGAACCCACATGCTTAAATCGCAACGCTGTCTTTTTATTCCATACTTTACATTCGGGTAGTAACGTTTCTCACGCCCTAAATCAAGTCTTATTTCCGCGATTTTTGAATATGTTGTAGTTATTATGAAAAACCAGCCAAGTGCGAGTCAGTCTCGAGTTCGCGTAGTTTTTTAAAGTTTCAAATACATACATCACGCTTTCATTCCCAGCATGGGTAGCACAAGTTGTATTTTTTCGCTTGTCGCTCAGCGCGTCTCTATCGTTACTGACTAGATAGAAAGGGAGATCCAAGCGACAAGCAAGTCACGGGCAACTTGTGTTACCGGTGCAGAGTAAAGTACGCAGAGCTAAAGAATTACCAACACCTCTACTTGTTCATAATTCTGTAACCACATTTTGCACAATAAGTAAGTTAGTAGTAAGTACAGTCGAGCTCATAAATATGTGTAGACTTGAGTACCTTGTCTTTTTAATGTCATGTTTAAACTGCCATATATGAATTGCTACTGCAATTAAAATGGCAAGATGCTAAAGTGTACACATAATTATGAACTCGACTGTAGTAGTGTAAGATTCGTGTACGGAAAATTATAGTTTATTCATTGTTTTACTACTGTATGAACTATAGTACACGTACAGTCAACCAATTTGATTCCTAGGCCACTATGGACTTAGTCAAAGTGACGTTGTAAACCAAATCATAGGGAGTCACTTACGTTTTGTTTGACAACGTCACTTTAACATAGTCCAAAGTGGCCTAGAAATCAAATTGGTTGACTGTACCTCTGTGTAACGACACCCAAGTAAACTACATTTCCGGGTTTCCCCTTGTTTTACCGATACTTATTTCACAAAACGTATCATTTACTGAATATCACTTAATCGAAAGATATATTCTGCTGAATTTTCACGTCATCTTAAATATTAATTCGGTAGGTTACGTTGGGTGAGACTGAGTCTATCACAAAATCTATCTCCTGCGCGTAGAAAAGCCTATTGATGAAATAAAAAATCTGCGAAGTGATATCTACAAAATGAGTGAGAAAGACAAAAGTAAACCGTATTTCCACCTTTATTTGTGTAAAGGCAATTTAAAGTAAACATTCCTTTTTATTCCAACATTTCAGATCAGTAAACAAGGAAGCCAACTAGGAAGAAATCGTATCAATGCCATACTCGTTACAGAATATTCCGCAAAGGGGAGAGACCGGGGTAACGTTCCACGGAAACCATAATTGATCAGGAATCATCTCCAGTTGGGGAAACGTAACTACTAGGAAGACAGGAGACAAGTGGGATTGTTGTTGTTGCAACTATGAGTAGGTACATACAGTGGGCTAAATTAGTGGGCTTGCTATTTTACAACTACAAACAATATGTATCTATATATGTAAACTCTTTATTGCACAAACAGAGAATAGTAAAGTAAAAAAGTAACATAAACAAAATAGGTAAGTGCAAAGGCGAACTGATAAAAAACATAGACCTAGACCTATTCCCAAAATAAGCTCTAGGCTTGTACTATGTGTAGCGACAAGACAACGATATAAATACTTAATTTATATAGAGAAATATATACTTAAATGTATAGAAAACGTATCTGCCCCTACGTGTATCTGCCCTTACCGGGATTTTAACCCAGGACCGCTAGCTTCGAAGTTAGGGTCACTACCAACTGTGCCAGCGCGTCGACGTCCCTTGTCCCTGTAATCTTTTAGTTAACCTTTGAGCGATAAATAAATAAAAATAACAGATGGTTAAACGTACAACAAATAAAGAGACAGAAGATGAAAATAAAAACAGCAAAGAAACACTTAGAAATATATTAATACATACATTAAATAGGATTTTTTTTATTTCATCTTTGTCGGCGTAATTTAAATGTAAGGTACATGCGGGTAATAAAGCCTAGCTAAGGGAGATTCTTCATAAAATGAAGAATTACCAATATAATCATCATATTTTAATTTTAATCAGTCGTTAATTTCATACATTTTCAAATAAACAACAAAAATGGCAGCTTCGACCATGAATAAAGCCACAAGAAAAGGTTTTTAAAAACCTTGCTTATAGGCCTTTTTATAATATGGTTGTACAAAAAGGCCTAAAAGCTTAAACAACTTAAACAGTTAAAAAACACGTTTACCTTTGTAATTATTTGGTACTTGAGATCAATAATCATTTAATATTAATAATTAAGCTTTTATTTCTAAGTATTTGTTGCATATTAGCCCCGATAACATTTATTTAGTACTCAAAATCATCAGTACTTTCCGGTCAATAAACTGTTAATAAAATTAACAATAAACAGTCTTAGAGAGCTACTTACACATCAAATAAACAAAACATACCCATTTTTGGCATAAATAAAAACAAAATTAAATATTTTTTTCCATTTCACCTATAGGCCATATTGTACTACAGGCCATATTTTACTATTTCTAGGATATGAAGGCCTACTTCTACTTTAACATAAAAATTGAAATAATACTTGACATATTTCAAGTTGAAAAAGAGTACTTATTTTGGCTCACCTAATTCCGATCACTGTACATTACATATTCACACAAAAAACGATATGCCAAGTATAACAAGGCCTAAAAGAAATAATGTTTCATACCATGAAAATATAAAAAAATCGTTTCACACTAACTTCGTATTAACCTAAACTAAGTTATAGAATAAACAAAAACGAAGTATAAAGTACGAGGATAATAAAGCCTAAGAGAAATGTATTTCCATACACGAAATAAGAGGGGCAATAAGGCCTATAGGTACTTTTTGTAGGCCATAATACCCAACAACCACGTGTATGAACAAAAACCAATAAAAAATATTTGGATCACAACACGTTACTCACATATTTAACCCATTACAAGAGCATATTAACAAAGAAAATGAGCGAAAACTGACATCCCTAAGTGTAATAGTACAAAAAATACTTAAGATTCTGTCCGGTCAATTTTTATAACACGTGCCGCGCGGCCACCTTTCAACATGAATGACACAACACTGGCAGCGGGGTGCGGTGCAGCGCGCCGGAATGAACTTGTAGTTTCTTGTTCGCCCGCTAGGTGTTACTTACCGCGGCCTTGAGCGTGAGCGTGCATTTAAAATACGATTTTTGCTACTTAGGCTTTACTACCCGACAGGCTTTATTACCCGCAGGTACCTTACAACTATGCCAAATTACAGCTTTGTAGTATCTAATAAGTTAAGCCGCGGAGAGGCGCACAGACGGACAGACAGACAAAAGTGACAAAAGTGAATAAATACGTCATTTGTGGAAGGAATCCAGTTTATCTTAGCCAAACTAAATACATACGTGCGATGCGATACGTGGTCAAACTAGGAACCCATACAGTTTCGCCATGTCTACCCATCCGTCCGTCCGCAGCCTAGCTCAGACACTCTTAGTACTAGAAAGCCGTGATTTGGCATGAATAGACATATTAGTCACGCTAAATGAGATAAAATAAAATAAAAGTTTGTAAAAACAAAACAATTTTTGGTATTTTTTTCTCGTCTACCCTATAGTGGTGTCGTTTTTGATTAACAGATCCGTTTCGAGTCAAGTGTCCCCCCAAAAGCCAAAAGTACAAATAGGTACTTACTAAAAATCAGAAAAAATCTTCAATGAAAGCACATAAGTAGGTACATATTATAACGAATTTAAGTGTTTATACCTCCTAAAAGTCATTTAAGGCCGCACCAAAGTTAATTCTAGTTTTTTGTGATTACCGTTACGGCTTCGGAACCGTACACTGAGCATAGCCCGACATGCTTTTGCCCGGTTTCCGGATGAGTTCAGATACGAAAATTAATCGCGACAGAATTATACTTAGTCATAATGGCTGTTCTGTTACCCTTCCGCTTAATAAAGGGCTTACTGAGACAAATATAAGCGCAATTTGCGAAATTGACTAGTCCATTCCCGAACGCCGTCTATATTCATCAGTCTCTCGATAACTTGGCAATTGTCCTGACGCGGGCCGGGTTGGCGAGGAAACCATTTTTCACTTGTGATTGTTTATGTAACAGAACACATTGGCCGTACATCATTTAGCGTTCTTCCGTCAGGTTTGCAGTGCAAAATAGGCGGGAAGGGATGTGGTATTCATAGTTTGGGAATATGATGGATCTTTTAGGGGGTCAATTTTAGGGTTCCGTCCCTGAAGCCAGTACAACGGGGCTCTATTAATATGGCCTACGCTATCCGTCCGTCTACTTTAAACAGCTGTATCTTTTGAACCAATGTATCTTTAGAGAGCGTTTTGTTTTTTTAGATTGTGTTATTACGGCGGATTTACAAAAAAATAAAAAAATGAAGAAAGTGAAATAAAGCGGATACATGTTACTTTATACCCCCTCCTCTACACATATATTTTCTTTACCTATTTTAACTTTTGTATTTATACAACAAAAATAAAAACACATTGAGAAAGAACTGTAAAACATACACGGGTCAAATTGGTTATGATTATTGTTGGTTAGTTATTATTATGTAGGTAGATTATTGTAGGTTAAGCCTGAAGAAAAACAACAAACTAAAAATGGTCAAATGTTAGTCGGGCTGTTATTGGGCTCGCGCTGATTCGATTCGAAATTAAACTCAAATCGGAATATTATACCTAAAGTCGCCGTCAATAGAACTTGCAAAAGATGTAAACAAAACCAAACGAACCAAATCACCATGATTACTCGATAATCACGTACTTTTAAAGATGAGTGAGATGAGAGACAAGTGAGGTCTTTACAATGATACACTAGATATTAAGTTTAAGATGACATAACTATTCACTATACGTTATTTGTCAAACGGTAGGTACTACTTTGTTTACATCGTTCGCAAGTTCTATTGACGGCGACTTTACCTACTGTGCGGTCAGAACCCTCCGGTTTCTGGAAGCTTCGCAAGCAACTTGAATTAAATTGTTCCACCTCACCATTGAAGATGGGAATGTAGTCTCCATTGTAAAACAAAGAGTAGACTAGGTAATTGTGATACTGAAACAGGTGCTGTGAGGTTGAAGGCTTAGAATAGTATCACTCCATGTCTTCCTGTGGATGTCGTAAGAGGCGACTAAGGGAATAAAGGATGTGTTGTACTGTCACTAATGTACACTGGTAAACATCTTAGCGTACATACATACACATACATAAGCTCACGCCTTTATTCCCAGAGTGGGGTACTAATAACTCTAAAAACTTGTTAATAATTCTGTAACCACATTTCGTGCAATTAGGCTAAGATGTTTACCAGTGTATTAGTGACAGGTTACAAGCCCATCGCCTAACAGTTACTTATCTTATCTTAGCGTGATTGTGCAAAATGTGGTTACAGAATTCACAACATGTTTGTAGAGTTGCTGTATGTGTAGAACCAATTGAACTGGCGCCGACTGATTATTTTCTTCTTGACAAAGATCTTGACTAAGGCCAATAGTCTAGTAGTCTGGTCTAGACCCCGACCTACGTCGTAAACCCTCAATATTCTCAATCTAGGATGCCATAAACGCTGCGTTTGCACCTACGTCGTACCCACGCGGTTTCCATGCGTCACAAGGAAGTGTTTGCAATTTACCAATTACGTATACCTAACGTGACAACGTGCGTGGTTGCGAATAGCTGACGAAAGTAGGTGAGGGCTCGTCTTCATGTGGAAGATTTAGGGTTTTTTTATGGATCAGAATAAAATAAGTAAGTTAACGACGCGTTTGCCTAGTTTGTTGTGATCCTGCCTCCGAAGCTAGAGCTCCTGGGTTCATACATACATACATACATAAACTCACGCCTTTATTCCCAGAGTGGGGTAGGCAGAGCTACAGAATTTCCAACAACTATAAAAGCTTTTTGATAATTCTGTAACCACATTTTGCACACTTCGGCGAAGATGTTTACCAGTGTATTAGTGGCAGATTGCAAGCCCATCGCCTAACAGTACTACACGCCTTTATTACCTTAGTCGGCTTTTACGACATCCACGGGAAGACTTGGAGTGGCACTATTCTAATCCGGCAACCACACGGGATTCAAATCCCGGTAAGGGCAAATAATTCTGTAATGAGAGCGAATATTTCTTCCAGAGTTAGGTACGCATGTTTTCTTTGTATTTAACTACTTATTTTTCTTTATATGTATTTATATCGTTGTCTATTAGTACCCATAGTACAATCCAAGAGCTTACTTTAGGACGAGCTCAATTGCGTGTGACATTGTCCCTTCTTTTTTTAAATGCTCATAATACCGAAGGCATTTGAATATCAAAGTGGCTATTGTATCGTAGACACTGATATACTTAAACCTCAAAATCATAAAGGTAGGTATCGATAATACATGTTCAATGTCAATATTTATAGAGGTTAGAAGACAAACGAGCTTACAGGTCACCTGGTGGTTAATGAGTTATGCTGGTTGCACACACAGGCAGGACAGTGGACAGCAGCGTGCTTAGTATGGCTGCGTCTATATCGCGTGTCAACTGTGGATAAAGCATCCGTCACTTTTTGACACGTGTAATTATTTACCTGTCAGAAGGTGACGGATGCCTTATCCAAAATTTATCACGTGATAAACGCAGCCATATTAAATTAAGGCCTCCAGGGGTGTGATTCTCTCAACAACGGCAGTCGGTCGGACGAATGAGTGAATGTCGCAGTCACGTCAGAGCGAACAAAACGCATTTAAGCGCGTGCATTCTCAATTAGGCAGCCTTATACGTTCGATCTTATCGACAGACAGAAGCCATGCTGCCAAATTGAAAATGCACGCGCTAAAATGTGTTTTGTTCGCTCTGGGAGCCTAATATGGCTGCGTTTATCGGGTGACAAAATGTGGATAAAACATCAGTCACTTTTTGACACGTATACGGTGTTTTTTTTTTGGTGATCAGGAACCAATTTTTCTAATTCAGTTATTAATGGCGATCACGTTTATGTCACAGTTACATGAAACAAAACTTATTTTTTTATGTAAAAAATATATTTTGAAACTAACTTTTAATTGAAATGAATTGTCACCCTACTAATTGTTTAGTCTATGAGTTAACAACACTTAACTGATAAGTTCATTGGCGTAATATCTGTCAAATTTCCCGCCAAAGCGATGGCACTTGACGTATTTACTTAACTTCAATAATTAATGTAGGATGTCCATGTATCCAGTGGTGATTGGTTTTAACAATATCATTAACTTAAATAAATTAAACAGTGAGTTAATGGTTTGAGAAATCAACCATTAAATTCCACTTTTGTTGCTTATTAATAATTTTCAACTCCTGATCACCGATAAAAAAACACCGTGTATAATTTAGAGAGTGACGAATGCTTATAACCGCAACCATACTAGACTAGGCCCCGAGCGAACAAATCACAATTTAGCGGGACTATTTAAACTCACCGCTGCGAAATTCACTCGTTCGTTCGTCCAACCTCGTTTTTGAGAGAATCACACTCTAAGAACACTGATACTGTGTGAACGGACATGCCGAGATAGTACTGTTTTGTACGATCACACAGTAGCAGAATTCTGCTATCCACTGTTTTGTCTCGTTATTCTGCCTCTGTGAAAACAGCATAATGCACCAACAAGACCTTGCCAACCCTGAAGACTAAGATGGAACGCATCTATGGTCATAATTTCACGGGCTGTCTTACCACAACTTTGGCCACAGCATCAACCTATCAAAGACAAATTAAGGCTCTAAGTAATAGAATAAAATGGCGAAGGCAACGCCTATCATAATAAGGAATGTAGAACCAGAAGTCAATTTAAAAGTAACAGAATTATTACGAGAGCGCGATTAGTTCATTCGTACAGCAAGTAAGCTTGACCGAGTTAATTTAATTGACGGAATAACTTCGTCTGCTTGTCTCTTCTATAAAAACTGAATTACCTAATTCTTATTTCAATACTTCACAATACGTAATAGAGTAGGTACCTACTGTGGACGTCTGACCCTATTTTCTTTTTAAATAGCCCTTAACCGTTACATCAAATTTCAAAGCCGCACGCCGCCTCGTCCAAAAATAGGGTAAAGCAGTTACAACGTCCTGTCAAGCCCAAGTGCACTGCAATCTGGGTCACTCGGCAGACCAAAGAAGCCGCCGACCGTTGACATAAAGACTAATACCAATAATTCGGCTTCAAACGACATCCTTTCGACACTTCCATCTCTACAAAGCCATACAGCTAGTAAAGGATGTATGAGACGGTCGTGTCAAACCGAAAGAGAATCGCCACATACGTAAGATGATTACGCTGAGTGTGTGTCGAAAGTTGAACACGTGCTGCGTTTTAATCTTGCGTCTTTGTCGTTTGATAGATGGGAGTAAAAGATGGTTGTTGTTGGATTTGGACGGTCGTGAATGGGCCGGCCAGTTCGCTTGGATACGGCATTGGTGGCAATGATCTGAATAGCCGCGAGATAGCGGTCAAACGCTCGGGCCTAATGGCCTACGGGTTCGTACCCGTGCTACATAAATTGCTATGTAATCCCATATTTTTTCTCAATGTAAATGTAGCTATATGGTTATTTTTGTATGTTATGTAATGTTATGTTTTTCAGTTCTATGTATGTATTTATGTATAGCTATATCCCGTGCGGTTGCCGGGGTAGAATAGTGCCACTCCATGTCTTCCCGTGGACGTCGTAAGAGACGAGTAAGGGAATATAGGCTTAGTACTGTTAGGCGATGGGCTGGCAACCTGTCACTAATACGCTAGTAAACATCATAGCCTATTTGTGCAAAATGTGGTTACAGAATGATCAACCAGTTTTAATGTTGTAGGTAATTCTGTAACTCTGTCTACCCCACTCTGGGATTACAGGCGTGAAGGTATGTATGTATCCATGTTTGTTTGTGTCTGACTGTAACATTTAAACGCCTTGGCGGATTTTAAACTGTGGGGTACTTATCGTTGGATCGGTATTCATCCAAGAAGTGTCATAGGCTACTATAGAACCTCCTCAGTCCTGACTACCTGGTAGTGGTTTAAAGCTTGCTTGCTTTAACAGGTTAGGTACATGGATTATGGAATCGGTTCGCCATGTAACTAGTGATGGGCGGCTTGTAAGTTTCAAAAGTGAAACTTTCATTTAAATTTCTGCAATATTGTAAAAATTTCAAAAGTGAAACTTTGACCTAAATTTTCATGCAATATTCTGAAAGTTACCAAAGTCTTATCATTTTATCGAAAATTACTATAGTTTGACATGTAATTAAGTAATGGAAACTTGACATGAAATTAAATTTACTTGTATCAGAATAATTTCCATCTAATTATGTAACTTTCACACGCTGTAATTTTCGCAGTTAAGTATAGTGTTGCAGTGTTTCAAAAATCGCCGATCATTAGAAAGAACACAGATTAAATTGGTACCTACTTATCGTTACGTAAAGCAATTTTCTTAGCGTCGGTGTGGCTAGGAGAGTAAACTTGCCCCAGAGGGGTGCAGTGCAGCTATTGTATAACTTTGTTGTTCTAACAAATAAACTCCATCGTGCTTCTGTCTCTCGGCTAGTCAGCTGTTGCTCTATGAGAGAATGAAGCCTGATGACGCAAGAGACATTTATTTTGGAGATATCCGGTCGGGTCACGAGAATGAGCGACTAATCTGTCGCGCTCCATTGGACCAATGACCTTATTTCAGACTGGTGGTGTACATACTGACAAATGTAAACAAGATACCATACCGCATGGATTCCGTACCGAAATGGTAAATAGGAAGGCTTATAGTGAGACTTCGTTGTCTGTCTGTATGTCACATCAGGTATTCTCAGCAACTACAAATGCTATCAACTTGAAATTAGGAACAGTTCCTTATCCGCATCTGTTTTTAGTAAAAAAAAAAAAAAAATTATACCCTTATAGAAAGTGATTTGATCCTTGACCTTATAGCAAGTGTCATATAAAAAGGCTCAATTTGCACACTTCAAAACTATTTTTATTTTTTGTGACGTACTTTTTGATTTTGAGCCAAAAATGTTCAAGAGATAACCGTTCCCCCCCTTACCTCTTTGTTTTCTTATCTGCTTGTTTTTTGAGAATCTGAAATCATTACTGTTGTGGTTATGGCTTGTTCTGACTCTTTACAAGTAAGTACTCTTCGCACCTTCGTTAAAAAGAGTCTCTATGTATGACCGCTTTCGATTGAATTCCAAAAGTGTACCACTTTTTAGGTGTGTTAGTGTGTGTCACTCTGCATTAGTGTGCGTAAGTGTGCAGTCAGTGATGTGCGGTTTATCAATAATATTGGCTACAAGTTGTGTTGTACACAGAAGAAAAAGGTAGTACGCTTGACATTTGCCTACACGGGATCTATGTTTTCCCACATGTGTGTGTCAGAATGACCTAGTTTTGTTTGCTACGGCGTTTTGTTCTATGACGTAGAAAATATCATGTGGCGTTTAATGGTGCTCCCATGCTAGCTGTTATAATGTTATATAACGTTATAAAACATTTGTTTTATAACATTTTATCACAAATTTTAACAGAAGTTGTAAATTGTAACACGGTAACCAACATGTTATAAACTTTTACCAATGTGTGAGCGTTTGAAACCTCTAACAAGTTGTAACAAAATGTTATGAAGTTATTGTGTTTTATATTATAACGTTATAGAACTTTTATAACAGGTAGTGTGGGAGCACCATATTCTCTTTAGCCATTATCAGAAAAGGTATAACCGTGTAAGTATGGGGGATCCGCCCCAGACACCAAATTGATTGTCGTTTTGCTAATTTATTTTCCCAAGCAAGGTTTTAGAGAATATGAAAAAAAAAACGCTTTTTACTCATTTTTATCGAAACAAAATATTATGCTAGTATTTAGAAGTATTATTAAAACAAATAAGTCCTACATGCATTTGTAAACAGTGATTTTTTTATTGTTCCGAGATCTCTATCTCCACCAAGTTTGCATATTTTATGTATACACCTTATTTCTTTAATATATATTTAAAAAAAAAACGACATTCACTTGGGTCAACAGGGTGAGAATACCATGTGTACGTAAATAGATACGACAACCGAGAATTCCATATCGACCGCCACTTTTTAACGTCATTTGAATTTAAAACGTGACAAATTGTTAAAGAGGTTGGGTAATTATAAAATATACCTTGAAAAGAAACTTGTGAAAGTACCGCAATAAAGAACGGTAACGCACAAACCTAGTTTCTCATAACAATCATAGCATATTCATAAAAACCGTTGAAATCGAACTTGAATTATGGGATGAGAAACGTTACCGCCCGGAGGTAAATTTGTATATATTTTTTTACAGCTAAGTAGGTACCTACTATAAAATGTGCCACAGATGATTTTTACGTAGTTACGAGTATTTACAGGACCTCAAAATACACATAGACATAATTATATAATTTATAGCGTTTAATAATATCGGAGCCGAGATATTTAAGATTTAAGTGTTCAGTTTTTGGTACTAAAAGTACGCCTAGGTAAGAATATTAAATATCTCGGCTCCGATGCACTTAAGAGTATTAGGTACATTAGGTACTTAACAAAACATGTTTATTTTGAATTATTCTATCATAATTTATGTATGACTTGAAAATGTATGACTTACATATGACAACACTTTTACCCAAACCCCTTTGTCATCAAACTTGACTTATACTTATAAGGTAACAAACGAAAGTCACTATGGAGCATAATTACCCATGGGGGAGCAAAGTAGGAACATTTTACGGTACGCGATTCAAGCGTCCCTTCACAATTATCGTAACAAACAAATAAATACCTTTAAGTTGCGTTCTGCCGGGAGGCGCCGGCGCAGCTGACGCCAGCAGTGCCCACGCGCAGATTAGAGCGGCCGCGCGCGCCATGCGGGAGGATCGGGGACGCACTGGGCACGATTAATACAGGTGTAGGGCGGACGGGAAGGCACTGAGCACTGAGCAGGGTCCACTGGTCCACAGGGGGCCTAATTATGGCTGCGTTTATCGCGGGACAAACTGTAGATAAAACATCCGTCACTTTCTGACTCGTATATAAATACGAGAGTGACGGATGTTTTATTCACATTTTGTCTCGCGATATATGAAACCATACTACAGTCTATACTTTTAGGCATTTAAAAAAAATGTAAACAAAACAACCACGTGATATAGTTCGTCAGCCAATAGAAGCAGTCAGTGTTCTGCTTCTATTGGCTGACGTCAAAGTCGTCGTACGTCAAAGTTCGATAAAACAGTTTTGATTGGCTGTTTAACAATGTCACGTGGTTTGGAATGTTTACATTTTTTTAAATACCTAAAAGTATAGACTATAGATGATACTAGGGCCGCTGTGTTATCAATGTTATCATCAGGTTTCGGAATTTTCATGGCATATACATACATACATTAAATCACGCGCGCTTGTGTCCCAGAGGGGTAGGCAGAGACCACTTCTCTCCACTCGCTACGATCTTGACAAATTTCTTTCGCTTCTTCCACATTCTTTCTTTTCATGGCACGGTAAGACTAAAATGAGCTATGGAGTACCTACCTATGCTAGCATCCGTCACTTTCGCACTAACTTGCTCGTCAGTAAGTGACAGGTGTTTTATCCGCGTTTATCCCCATCGATAAACCATAATAGGTCTTAAACCATATTGCCTTCGAAATGATATCGTATTGTCAACGTTACGAAAGCTCTTTTGCACTTGAAAATAATGGCAATCGATTTAAAAACTTCACGATAATAATGTCAAAGGCAATATGGTTTTATTCAGTAGAATAAAGGTACCGATGTTTTTCATTATCCATGTTAACCCTACAATGCATGAGTTTTTTTATTTGTGTGAAAAAAATATATGTGGTTTTATTTAGGGCTTAGTTAAGAGAAAAAATAATGAAAAAAATATATAAGTAATATTTCAGGAGAAATTAACTTTTTTTAATCCGTTCCATATGTGGTACACCATGCAATTAGGTGTCGGTTACACTGATATTTAATTATGAATTCGATTTTTAATTTAAACTTCTGTAGACTCTTAACTTAGAGAAATAGTATTAGTTTCCATTATTTAAACCATTTTTATTAGTATTTCTCGCAGGATATGTAAATAAACCGTTTTATGGCACACCATGATATAAGGTTTGGGTTACATTATCGTATTATTATGGAACAATTTCTTAATTTATACTTCATTACACTCTAAACTTTTAGAAATAATTGTTGTATTTGTATGAACAAATTTCTCTTAGTATTTTCACATTTTTCACATTATGTGACAGTAAAATATTTCATGTACTATGAAAAATCCATAAAATTACTGCATGCAGTGACATATATGGAACGTTTGGACACGCCGTCGATGCATGGTGTGACAGATCTGGAACGTTTGGAAAAAACTGTGTATAGGCGTATAGATTATCATTGACAGTACATAATATTTACAGCATACTTACGCAAAGATTTTCACACATAAAAATATTTTTTTCTTTGATTTTTGATTATATATTTTTTTTTTATTGCAATATGTAAATGAAATAAATCCATTGTTCACGGAGAACAGCAACATTTGTATAAATCCCTTGGTAATTTCAAGTACAATGCCATCTAGTGGATTGTTACTGTGTTACACTTATATAGTGCCCTCTAGGTTTGCTTTTATACAAAAAAGATGTCGCTGCCTTTACATTATTTTTAACTACTAACGATTAAACTGGTTGTGACATATCTGTCACTGTATGCATTGTAGGGTTAATACACATCAAAAAACTTGACTAAAGGTGCGTTCCTATATTCTTTTTTTTTTTTTATAATGGCGGTCCATCGAGGTATTTCGCAGTGATTACGCCAGTGTCAAGTAAGTAGAGAAAATCAGTAAATAGAATAAATTAAAAGTACAAAGCCATCTTTCAATCGGTCATCTTCCCTCCCCGAAGGTTACCGGGAGGCCGTTCCTATATTCAAAACCGTGGATAGAGTTGTGACATAATTAATGTTAAAATTTGACATATTTTGTACTTATAATAGTTGATCACAGAGGCCTTACTGTGGAAATTGAATATTGAAGTTACGTTAGCTCTATCCCTGTCAATCGTCATTTGAGAGTAAACAGAGAGAAAGGGATGGAGCTAACGTAACTTAATACTTCGCTTTTCAAAGTAAGGCCTCTGTGATCAACTATAAATAGGTACATTGCGTCTCTTTTATTTACACGGGATCTACATCTTCTGTTGGAAGGAGAGGTCTCGCAGGCAGTGTGAACAGCCAGCGATCAACGATTAATATAATTATGTCTCTTTTAGTTTCTTGAGCGAGAAAATAGTCGGCAGCTAATAAAGACTGTACACGATAAAATCTGGCCATGCATGATCTGGTGTATCTTTGCGATGAATGCATATTTTCAAGCAGTTTTTTTTTAATATGTTGTATAATTATAATACTATATAATGAAATAAAATCGTATCATAATGTATCGGTATGTGTTAGTTTTCGCCAAAAATATTCTATCATACCTTTCATCTCTTGTACAGCGTTTTTTGACAATATTCACTCACTTCCTGCTTCTACGCCACAACTGTATTTATATTGTTACAAGCAGTTTTACCCACAATAGAATGTCGTCTTACGAAAAAAATACTTTTTGAAACTCATTTCTATTTGTAGTAGTCAGGAAGACTTTTTACTCCAAGCACTGAAAGTTGTTTTTGTATGGGAGGCATTTATTTGTCAAAAAATCAAATTCGCCAAAGTTAAAAAACCTCAGAACTATCTTAATCTGAATATAATTAGGAAAGTTTTAACTATTGTGGTAAGATAATTTAATAAGGTATACTTAATTTGGCTTGTATAATTAATAATAATAAAATGTTTTAAAACGGAGAATTTGGTAAGACTGTCAGAAGATCGTGTACAAAATAATAAAGGTACCTACTGTGGATTATATAAGGGTCTAAGATACAGACGCTCTTACATTTTATTATGATTGTATTTTTATTATGTAGTTTCATAACCACTGACTATTACAAAAAAGTGCTGCTTGAAAATTAGCATTCATTAAAAAAATACACCAGATCATGCATGGCCAGATTTTATCGTGTACAGTCTTTAGCTTCCTCGCCGGCCGTGGGATAAGTGCCTGGTGTTAAAAGTATTTTGTTTCATGACGTCACAGGTCACAGGTAAGCTTATTTTACTCATCAGCGTAAATGAACTTTTAGTCTAGACAAGTTGCACGATTTTCTGACTGACACACTCACAAAATGTATGGAATTGACGGAGGCAAGGCGACCGTCTGACAGCTTACGTCAATCTTATATATTTTGGATAAGGATAACGGACACCGAATGCATCTCGTACCTACCTATCTCCTTGCTTACCTATGTGACGCGCAGCTGTGACTGCAGCTGTCTGTATAGTTTAAACGTTTTATTACAAAATGGCTTATAATTTAGATAAATAGGTATCAGGGAACAATCTTACAGAAATTGACATAGGTACCTATTAGTCGGATTCTTAGGTCTAGGCCAGGGGTCTTCAAACTGTTTGACTCAAGGGCCACACTGCACTTAATCACAGAATAAGTAATAGTACAAGTACAGAAGCGACTCTCTGTGACAGCAAACATGCGAATTTAAACCTATTCAGAACGCGGGAACGATAATAATACAAGTGCACGCACGGAAGTGACCTTGGTTACATTTTTGCGATTGATAGTGGGGGCGCCCCTAACGAGGCAAAATGCACCTTAAATCTGCGCTGCGAGAGTCTGTATTATTTCGCCCGTCATGAGCTTTACTGACTCCGCCCACCTCCCAGGGCTGGCACTTACTTGTACTATTTCTTTCCGTGGCTGTTGTAAGAAAAGAAATTGAATTTATGATAATTTGTAGTTTTTTTTATGTAGTTCTTACTTAAATGACGAGAAAAAATAGTTTATGCCTGGAGGGCTGGCAAAAGTTGTCCGCGACTTGTTTGTTGTTTGCTCCGATCTCCCTTTCCATCTAAGTAATAAGACGTAGTTTACTAGTATTAACCTTCAACATACAATGTTAATTTATTTATTTTTTGGCATTTTACTGTAATGTGATAAATGCCAAATTTTTTGTTTTATTGAATCCCGACTGTGCTAATACTGTTGCACACCTGTAATTGGTACTAACTATTTAACTATTTTCTTTATACATACCTTTTGTATTTGTATTTGTTTGTACAACTATTGGTGTGTCTAATTGAATAAATAAATAAAATAAACAAATCAATATAGACCTTAAAACTTTTTGTCTGTTATAAACTCAAGTACCTACTATCGTTACCTACTCTGTTACTTAGAAAAGCTGCCATTTGTTTGTGTTGTGTTTACCTAATATCCAGCACATGCTGACCTTGCTTTAGCAGGCAGTTACTAGTACTGGGAGATCTACTTACTTACACTGAACGCTGTTTAAGGCAAACTGGTTTATGGTCCGAATAAGTTGAAAACTGCGAAACTGCGGACGGGTCGTTAATAAAATAAATAATATTATACCGCTCTTTTTGCGTCGAGGATTCAAAACTGTAGGTACTGATTATGTCAGTAATTAAGTCCAGCTACTTGTAACTACCTATCTAGATCGAAGTTATTAATAATATTAATAATAATCTTACCTTTCATCATCCTGAGGCAGGTTAAAAAAAGATAATTCGACATTGGAGTTATTATTCAAGCACCCGTATGCGATGCAGTACTTTTTGCCTTTTCGATTAGTCATATTCGTATAAGTGCGTATTCAAACAAAAACTTTGGCAGCGCACGGCGGCGCGCGTCGAGACGAGCGCTCGCGTGACACTCAACTGATTCGCCCCTTGCAAGGGGCAGCACATTTTGGAGGCGATAGCGCGGAGTGTCACCGGCCTGGTAATACATTAGTATTTAGTTAAGTAGTCTTACTTAGTGTTGATTATGTTCATGAGTGGCTATGATTAGGTACGCTCAATTACCATGAGGAGCGGGCGGGTTCTATAAAACTAATTACTAGCTATTTGTAGCTTTATAAAATCGCTACAAGACAATCAAAACATGAATCGAGACGCGTGGGAAACATACATTATTTAATTTTATCTTCATATTCGGTGTCCACTTATGTGAGAGGGACTTGGAGAAAACGACTTGACATATTATACTGCAGTTCGCTGCCTTAGCTGTGGAAAAGATTTGTTGCGTTTTTTTAAAATCCGAGAAGACATTTGAAATTTTCTTAAACGATTTTTTGTCGATTAATCGTTATCTGGCCGTAGTTTGGCGACCCCTGCTCTAGGCTGTACAATGGGTATGGGAAAACACTTTAGAAAACATCCAGAACAAATTCGCTCGTCACGCAAATATTTTCCTATAGGTACTTTTTACAATTTTAGATGACCATAAATTTATCAAATTGCTCCCAACAAAGACAATCCTACTTTAATTTGACATTTAATTGTCATTGGTGACACGTTACGTTTCTAAGTGACAAATAAACAAAAATATGGGTTTCCGGTAACCTTCGGGGAGGAAGATGGCCGACTAAAAGATCGCTTTCTGATTTACTCTACTTTGACCCTGGCGAAATTACTGCGGAATACTGCGGTGACCCGCCTTTGATAAAGGAAGAAGAAGAACAAAAATATGTAAGTAAATTTCTTCAAAACCATGAGTTGGTTATAATGAAAACGCAAAAATATCACAGGAAAACTTCTGTTGACTCCGCCAGGGTTAATTTAAAAAGGATTATAGAGGAGAATAGAATTCTTAGGATACAGTTGTGGGAGGATACTGAGAAGCAGCACCAGCAGATGTCCAGGGCTATAGAGCTGAAGGAGAAGAATATCTTGCTCAAAGGTCGTCTCATCGAAGCAAATTCTGAAGTTGGTAGGTTAAGGAATATAGAAAGTGTCCTCTATAACCAGACATGCGCCTGAGCCAAGTGGAAACGCTCCTACAAGAAAACGATGTACTTAGGCACCAAATACAAGTATCTAAAAGGAAACGGTGCGAAGCCAGCAGATTGGCCGCGCGTCTAGCAGAGGCTAATAATTATTTAGAAAATAAATTGAGCGAAATACTCTATGAGGTTCATAGATTAAGACAGCTTATGGGAGAAGTGGACTTTAATTGAACGCAGTTCATTTTTAAATGTGAATAAATTATCGTGTTTTTCTTAGTCGGTTGTAAATAAAAAGACAAACGTATTTATAAACAGGCACTTTATTTAAATATCTCGTTCTCCCATTAAGTAGTGTACAGTCAAAGGCATTAATATCTAAGTGCCTTTCGCGCCAAATATAGTATACGTAGACATTATTAGTGGAGTATACTAGATATTTTTGACGCCTTGGGAACGTAGGGTAAGCGTATCAGTGAATGAACCCTTAAGATTTTCGTCTGTAAATATATTTTTTATAAAATCGTCGTCCATTTCTATCATTATCAATCAAGGAAGTGTTCTATTTTGCTTATATAACGTTAGATTTATAATGATGTTGCAAAATTTTAAGTTATGACTGCACCGAGCAAACGTCGAGCAGCGTTCAGTGGCGCCCTCATTACTATTATTGTTTTCTAATTAACTAAAGAATTTCCTTGCAATCAGACGATACGTATTTGTAGCGCAAGTAAAAACACAATTTATGGGATACGTAACAAACTTGAATAACAATTACCCTTTGAGTAGTCAGCTTAAGGGGCTACCCGGCGTATTTTAGCGATTTTCAAGTCGATTCAAATAAGCCAAAATGTAGTACAAAAATCTGTAAAAAACATATATTTAAGCTTGGCATTTGTTCTTTATTTTTCACGGAAAAATATTTCGCAAATGTTTATATTTTAAGAGTATAATAATTTCCCGTGAACCCTTTTCTCGATCTATAATCCATTATAACTGCCTAATTATGCGATATTTACACATGAGACTTAACTTATAATTGGAAAATAATGTGAACTTTAATTTGGCCGGATGTTTTTTTAATTGATTCTGTAGTTTTTGAGAAAAAGAAAATATTAATGTTTGCGCGCTAATCCCCACTCCCGGGTCTGTGCGGGGGCGACGGGCGGCATACGCCGCTTGGCCGTCGAACGGGGAACCCGTGCCGCTCGGAGCCACGCGCGACGTGGCGACATCTAACGGCAAACCATGTACCACCAACTCGCCAGCGCCAACAGCGTCACAACGTCAGACAGCGGAACTAAACTGTTCTACAACGCGCAAGCGAAATTTCAACAGTCAGTTGATATATGTAGCACTTCCAACTTCATCCCAATGGACTTTGGTCCCCAGGCATAACACCCGCCTGGAGAGAGATTTCTCTATTGCCCTCTCTAACTACATTGGTGACCCTCGACAATGGACAATTACGCAACCTGACGACCTTCCAAGCAAATGACGCAGTCTCACAGCAAGCCGACTTACCCGCACTGTGCACCACTAGCATTCTGTCATATCTCTTATGCCTGGTGTCTACAGTGTGCAAACACTACTCTCACTCAAAACTACGAGTACTTTACGAGCAGGTACACGACTCACTGTTGAACTCCACTGACGAGTTTGTTATATTTCTGGTAAATATTATACAGGGTGTTTGACAGTCGGGTGTAGGGGTTTTAAGGGGTTGTAAGGGTCATTCTGAACATTTTTGACCACATTTACTATTATGCTAAGTTTCACGGTTTCCGAGATATTGATCATTTTAATAGGATTTTTTGTAATTTTTCCTTATGTCCGTCATACAAAAAACCCCTTAATTCAAGTATTAATTAAAAAAAATACCAGTGTTTTCTTGCATGACTTGAATCACTATGAAATAAGGAAGTTTTAAAGCTACATGCCATTTTTTTTTCCTTGCAACTTTTTGAGTAAACGCGCCTAAGTTACTTTCTCCATACTAAGAGAACCCCGCGTTTGTGTTTCACCAAGTATGGAAAAACCAATTTTGTAAGGTTACTCAAAAAGTTGTAAGGAAAAAAAATGGCATGTAGCTTCCTTATTTCATAGTGTTTCAAGTCATGCAAGAAAACACTGTTTTTTATTTAAATTAATACTTGAATTAAGGGGTTTTTCGTATCACGGACATAAGGAAAAATTACAAAAAATCCTATTAATGATCAATATCTCGGAAATCTCCTATTAATGATCAATAAAAAGTCTCAATACCAACTGCAAGTTATAGTAGTACGCCAACAATCCGTAAGATGTCGTTAGCGGCCTAAAAAGTTGGCCATTGTAGTACATTTACTTTATACTAGATGGCGTTACGAAAAAGCGATGGCGCATGTACGTAAACTTGCAGAGGTGAGGAAAGGAAGTGGGGAGGGAAGAAGTTGAAATGCTCGAGGTCATCGAGACGGGGTACGCCCTTAACGGGAAAAGGTGGTCACTTTTTTCCGTTAAGTTGATAACTCGAAGGTGAATTGTTATAAAACTAAGTGATATACCCTATAAGTTGTGTTTTCATTTGTAGTACAAAAACCTACCGACCAATTTCAAGAAAATGCTTTAGTTTATTAGAAAACACAATAATAGTAATGAGGGCGCCACTGTACATCAGGCGTACGCTCGGCGCAGTCTTAATAGTTAATAGGTGGCTCTACTGGCTTCCCGCTAGGCGGTGGGACCAAGTGCCTAGATAGGAACTTTTTCAAAAAACTATTACGTTTACTACGTCTGAGTGTGTGAACGCGTTGTAACGGATAGAAGCTGTATTTCTCTTCGCCTGATAATCTGTGGCGCCGATACGTATTCTTTCTGAGGGGCTTTCAATCGCAATCGTTTTCATTTTGAAAATCGAAGGCTTGTCTGCATACCAAATGAAAATAATAGCTCCACTTTGAAGTTGATTGCGATTGAGAGTGCATAAGGCAATAGGCCTGCCGGTTTGATGGAAAACAGATGGCCCGTTCAAACTATGAGACAGTCAAGGGTATATAACATATTTTCACAGTAATAAGGTCTGTGTGGGTGCAGCCAGCACCGGATGTAGCTACGCAACCGAAGACGTCAAAATGATCTGCACTCGACTATATTGTCAATAGAATACGTCGTGTCTAGATCACTAAGACTGCGCCGAGCGTACGCCGGATGTACAGTGGCGCCCTCATTGCTATTATTGTGTTTTCTAATAAACTAAATTATCTTCTTGAAATTAGTCGGTAGGTTATTTTACTACAAATGAAAACACAACTTATAGGATATATCACATAGTTAAATAAGAATTGTTATTTACCTTCGAGTTATCAACTTAACGGAAAAAAGTAGCCACCTTTTAAGTGGCCACTTTTTCCCGTTAAGCCGACTACTCAAAGAGTAATTGTTATTAAAGTTTGTAACGTATCCCATAAATCGTGATTTTACTTGTGCTACAAAAACGTATCGTCTGATTGCAAGGAAATTCTTTAGAGATGCCGCACTCTTTCATAAAGGCAACGATATGTAGACACGTAGCGTTTAAGACGAAATTATACTGGAACCAGTAATGGACGAGGCACCAATAATGGACACTTGATTCTTATTTTACAAAATATTTGCAACAATCAATTTAGGACCGTATGAAGAGTGAAATTTCCATGATTGGTGCCGTCACCCTAATCCTCTTAATACATTCACCGCCAAGTACGCCGCGCCGCACCACCCGATATTCGGGTACGCAATACTATAGCTATAAATGTGTAAATTAGTATAGTGTTTTGATTTTGACAATGGTTGTCGCTAAAAGACTTAATAAAAAAGATATTCATTTATAGAAGAGTATGTAAACGTAATTAATTTATTTATTAGTCTATTCATTGCAATACGTTGTGTTTTAGCATGCCATAGATACTCTTCTAGAACACGTAGTCTATGTTATTATTTATTTCCATTTAAATTAATAAATAACAGAACCACATAAGTATGTAGATTAATCCTACACCGTCACAAACTATTGCACGGGCATACATTAATAATTGTATGATCTTATATATTTTAAATTTATTTACTTATTATAAAGATCATACCTAGGTTGTGTTTGTAAAAGCGCAAGATTAATTGAAATATCTTGACAAAGAGAAAAAACTTTACATAGGGATAGTTCATACATCTTTATTCAGTAAGACACTTCTACTTTGTTCTCAAAGGCTTAAAGTAGCGGCAGCAAAATCACGTGGCCGCTTCGCCACACTGAGCCGTCAACATATTTTCTGCCTACCGCATACGGCTAAACGCGTTGCGACAGCAGCCTTCCGGCCAGGGATTGAAACCGGTTTATTTTCCGTAGCGGTTAAAGCCACACTATTAGAGCCTAACCCATAATAAAGGTTACGCTCACAGGGAGCGAAATGCATTTACCGGTTAGAGAGCGCTCCTTCCGTGTGAGCCGAGACAAGGGTGAATGACGGAAGTGCTCTCTAACCGGTTATAACCGGTAAATGCATTTCGCTCCCTGTGATCGTAACCAATTCGTTGGAACGTAAGTAACGTAACCCAAATAATTAACCGGTTTAACCTAAATAAATACCGGTTTATTTGTAACCGGTTACAATCCCTGCTCCTGACACGTGTTTGGTCTGCCGCAGCGTTACCATCAGTCCACCATAAGTCCATCTTAAGGTCTCACCTTCAATAAAACACCGTAGATCCTTATAGACATTTATTAACGCTTACTCCCTCATCATCTTCTCCTTCTGGCGCGCCAGCTTCTTCTTGGAGAGCTTCTTCTTGGCGGGCGCGTCGTCGGCGGGCGCGGCGCGCGCGACGGCGGCCTCGCGCTCCGACAGGCACACCTCGATGTGGCACGGCGACGACATGTACGGGTTGATGCGCCCGTGCGCGCGGTACGTGCGCCTGCGCAGGCACGGGGCGCGGTTCACCTGCAATATACAAATGGTTGGATTTAGCATCAAGATTTAGAATCGATCATCCATCCTTAGCCGTATCGTACTTATTTTGGTAATGTGAAGTCAAAATGAGCACACACACAGGTTACCCAGGCCCCTATTTCACCATGTTGACAATGACATGTGACAGGTAACAATTTGGTATACATTCCATCATCAACACGTTGATGCATCACTGCATTTCATATAAGCGGCATCATGTACACTGAAATGTCACCAGTAAGAAACTATCACTGTTGTCTCCTGGCTAAAGGGACAAAGGGACAACACTGGGGTGACAAACTGGGGTGACCACGAGTCTGCACCCAAAATAACAACAACAAAAAGTTGATCCACCCATCTACAGTACAGTACAGTTCCTAACATAATAGTGATGAACACCATCAGCCCTAAATCTTGTTTCTTTCTTGCTAGGAAACTTTTTCCCATTCTAGCACCAATTTGACAGTGACCCTCTTGGGTTCCTCTTTCTAATGTATTTTCTCAACTAGGTAACTAGTGTAGTTATGTTGCTAAGTCAGTGACTACGGAAGTACTAACTTAACAACATAACTTCAAAAGGCAAACATAGCAGCAGAAGCCTCCAGTTGTTTTTAAGTGGGCTCTGAAGCCCAAGGTCATCTACAATTGCATGGAAACAAAGACATAGTCCATGCAGAAACATAACAGAACATAATTGTCTTCATTGATCCTAAAAAAAAAAACATGTTCAAGTTATATAAAATCTCACAATTTTTTTTTTTACTGTTTTAACTTAGCAGTGTAACTCACTACTTAGCAGCAGCTCGAATAAAAAAAGAGCTGCATTTGGAAAAAAACCATACTTAAGATGTCCCTCAGTGCTGATAAACAAATATGATTTAAACATAAGTCTCAAGAATAAAATAAAAGAATAGTAAAAAAATTGATGTAGGTGATGTGCAATGAAGAAAGAAACAAATAACAAATTTCTTATAAAGTCACTCATCACCGTTAATTTTTGCCTTTAGAAAACAGGTTGTACAATGGTGTACATTGTCAAGCAAAAAGGCAACAGTTTTAATGCTAACATAATTATATACAATAAAATTTCATGTAGGTAGGTATGTGTAACCTGTAATGGCCTAAGGCAGTAATGTGTCTTCATTCTAAGGTAAATCTGTCTCTTATGATGGTCGATCTTGTATTGGAGCCATCCCATCAGCCAAGTGTTTATTACTTTTGCAATAAAATACAAAATGTGTCACTCACACACTAAATCTCTCAAATGCATGAGCATGGAAGTGTTAGCATGTAAAAGTTTAATCTCAGCATGGTTCCTTTTTACCTGTAGTCTGTTCCAGATGAAATTGAGATGTAAACAAATTTGTACAGTTTGAGATATAACCTCAAATTCATCATGTTTTTAGTTAAAATTGCTTATAATAGATAGGCATTTAATGTTAAAATTCATAATGAAACTAATGATCAAGATCATTATCGAGTTATAATGGCAAATTGGTTTGTTAGGTTTTGTTTACATCCTCGGGCTTTGTTGATGCAAACAAACATTCAAACCATCATTATTAGGCATCAGAGTTTTTGTCGCACGGTAAGACTATAGCAAGCTATGGAGTCGTCATTTGCCATAAATCTAAACTCTTATTCATATTCATACTTAATTTATCTTAAAATGCCTCTATAGCGTGCGGTCGTGTATATTTATCTTAGTCAAGTTAAAAAAATATCTATTAGATTATAAATTCATAACTTGAACTATACACCTGAGAATAGGTAATTCGCCACTAGTGTGGACTAAAACATTCACTTCTGCCGTGTTTTAATGTATCTTTTGTTTGTTTATAAATTTTCGTAATTAAATCAGTATAAAAATGGTAATAAATAAATTTGCATTGTAATATTTATTTTCCAAATATAACATTAAATAATCGTTTCTAAACTCGTCAACGTTGTTGTCCTTGATTATAAAAGACTCCGATGCCTAATCATTATATTCAAATATGGAGACAAACGCTGTTTCATTTGTAGGATTAATAATCAAAGCACTAATTCCTAAATTATTGTGATCAAAAATATATTAATTTAAAAAATACGTATGTATGAAATTCGAAAAAAACTAATGAAATTGAAAACAGGAAGGTTTCCAATTTGTAGACTTGGTATATCATGAAAAAAAAAATTATTTACTGTGAAAAGTCAAGAATAGGAGCATTTAGCAAAGTAATAAACTTTGCATGTAAAACAGAATAGACAACAAAATGAACCAAAAAGTGTGGATAATCATCTGTATGCAATAGGGATGCTGACAGTAGCATAGACAATTTACTTTGTAATATGCAAAAATTGGACGGTAACAAGATCAGTTAGCATTGTTTTACAATGCACTGATGCAGAAAAAAACAATACGGAAGTGTGACAATTTATCTAGATACTTCGTATATCCATAGAAGGCATTATGACACTGCATATAAAGTATTAGATTTAAGTGATATACAACAATCCCTGATACTTTAATTTAGATCATAAGTGTCGCCACAATAACTTTTGTTAATTATGTCTAACTAACCATCGAAAGGAGGCAACTTTAAGTTACACATAGGTCCTGTCGTCAGCATTCAACGCAATATATTAATTGACTGCAGCCCTACCGCTAAACTTTTGTGAATGACCATCCCCTACGTAAAAAACTAACTTTTAAGAATAACAAGATTCTCAAAACTCACCTGAATGTGATCAATGACCAGCCTGTCAACATCCAAGCCTTTGTAGTCAGCATTTGACTCAGCGTTCCTGAGGAGCTGCAGAAGGAATTCTGCAGATTTCTTGGGCCAGCGCCCCTGTGTCGTGCCGAACTGCTTAGCCTGTGCGCAGCGACCCACACCACCGTTGAACCGGCGGAACGGAATGCATTCCTTCTTCTCAGTCACATTCTTAAGGTAACGCACGGCACGGCGAAGAGGCAGCTTCCTAATCGCCATTGCGGTTTCGTAGGTGTTCTGAAATAAAACGTAGGTTAGGTTAGGATCAACGAAGTTTGAAGTGACAAGCACGTAAACAAAACGGTGGGAATCAAGTTACCTTGAAGTGAACACGGAGGTTTGAGCCACGCGCCTTGCATGACTTTGCTGGATTATCCGGTTCCCGAGAGTAACGACCCATTTTGCTTCTGAAACAGGCGGCTTTATGTTACAAACGCAAGACTCCACTTTAGGTTATCGTTACAAACACTGTGAGATTTCACATTTCTAAAGAAATAAACTTTTAAATAACTACAAAACACTGTGCTTGGTGGCATTTGAGCGAGATTCAATTCAAAAGTATGTGTAAATTTGGATAAAAACGGATTTCATCAAACACGAAACCAACCTCTCACGGGAATTATTTAGCAGGAAAAGGCATAGACAATATGACGTTTTGACATTGACACTTGCAGTTGTGTTGTCAGTGGTAAAATTTTACAATGACAGATAAGATTATGGTGCGCTGGTATTTATGTTAGCATTATTATAAGTTACTCAAATTTTTAAATAATAAAACACAAAGGCATGTTAAGTACCTATACTCATAATTTATTTTGATAAGCAAGCCTAGTATTGGTCTCTTTTAAACTAATAAAACATGCGTCGTACAGTGACATCTATTAGAGAAGCATGGAGTCTATTTAGTTCTGCTTATACCCGCTACTCGATCAAGTAGCGCTAGTAGAGTAGATAGTCGTGTTTGTTTAATACTAGCGACCCGCCCTCGCTTCGCTTCGGTTTATATGAGTTTTCTGTAACACCCGTACATAAAAAAAGAATTTATTACACATATAAACCTTCCTCTTGAATCACTCTATCTATTAAAAAAACCCGCATCAAAATCCGTTGCGTAGTTTCAAAGATCTAAGCATACATAGGGACAGACAGCGGAAAGCGACTTTGTTTTATACTATGTAGTGATGATGATAGTGATAGTGATGATGAAGGGTTGGTATGTTTCCCGTTTCTGGGGGCATCATATGCTACAATCTGTGAGGGGCATAGCTCAAATCAAAACTCGGATCTTCCGGTAACTTTCGGAGACCTGTTGTTTGATCAGTAGTTAAACTAACTAATTTTCTATTATATAGTTGTTCCTAATTTACATGTAACATAATATATGCTATAGAAGAGCGGGGTCTCCCTGGCACAGGTATATTTTTACTTAAATGGAGACTTCAGCCATAGATGTGATATTATGTAAGCAGAAACAAATAAAGATATTTTCTATTTCTATTTCTATTAAAATTCAAATTTTCGGTTCCTTTTTCAAACTTTAACAATGAGTCAATTTAACTACTGATCAAACAACAGGCCCTAAGTGATTTGTTAGAAACCTTTGTTTCTATAACATGGATTAACTGGGTAAAAAAAACAATTAACTTAGCGGAATTGCTTTTATTCATGTAGCTAACACATTACAGCTTACAATAAATAATAATAATTAATATAATACAGAAGCTAACTGTTCACAAGAACAGCAGGAAAACCATTAGTGTATTTAATTAAAAGTTGACTTTCGCCATTTATAATGTAAGAAGGTATTTAATTTTATTTCATATATAAGTGGATACACACATGTACAGTTCTAAAGATTAATATGATATGTATAGTAGGTATGTGTCTAAAATAATTACTTAAGGCAAAGTCAAAATTGATATCTATACATTTCAAAGTTCACCAACATAATATGGCATAAGTCATTCTGCGTCCCTAAAATCTTTTAGGTTGCCTAATACACAAGTTGGTGTTTCTAACGACTGTTTTTCGTGTCCGCTACATTTAAATTAAAAGTATTTTTACCTAAGCACGGCGAAGCAAAAAGGAGGGTTATGATTTTGACCAGTACATTTGTATGTACAGTCAAGGACTTTAATTGTTAAGCCACTATGGAACCCTGTCGCATAACGTTGATCATTAATTTTAGCGTAATTTCTTTCATATGGTTTGACGCTGTCATTATGACAGGGTTCCATAGTGGCTTAACAATTAAAGTCCTTGACTGTACCTGTTCCCTCATAATTCCTATTTAGCTCTATTAAGTAGTACCTATAATTTTGTTAAGACTTACTAAAAATATATTTACACAGAAAACTTATTCAAGTTTTAATATGTTTCATAGTATTTACATTATAATTTCCCTTCCTTCCCTTTAAAAGCATCCTCGAATCAGTAACCGTATCATTCATTGGTTGTATAGGTATTGGTGCTAACGTCTCATTGGCTAATTCCGGTTCGAGGCTGCTTTTATTGGTCCAGCCTAGTAATGACTAGATATACAGACTAGATTAACATTGAGTGAAACGAATTGAATTCATTAGGGTTGCTTGTGTCGTTCTAGTGCCTAAATTTTGCTACAAAACCTAAGTACCTATTATCTACATTATTCTAAATGACTAGAGTCCGTGACTTAGGCCCGTATTTATAAACTCATCTTGGCTGAGATGCGCGTCACAAGATACGTCAAAGTAAACGTCAAACCATAGAACACTGTCATTTTTGACACATCTCAAGACGAGCATTAGAGTTGAGATTAGTTTATAAATACGGGCCTTAGTGTTATGCCGTCCAACTCCAACCCTTAGGTTAGGTCATTAGTCCATTATATTCGGTTAGCCTAGTATTTAAGAATAGATGACTGCTTCTATCCCACGGTAGATTGGGATTTTTGGGTTTCGTAAACTATTATTAAGTCAATATACCTGTTAATAATTAAGACTTACTCTAGTACGAGTCTGAGATATTTTGAACAAAAATGACAGTTTTCTTTTAAACTTATTCTATAGGTAATCAGATAAATCAGATCTAAATCACTAGGAAATGGCTATTGTGTACACATAGATGTCGCTACGCAGCTGTATTTTATAAAATATACTATAACAATCACGAGGACAAGCCGGTGACTAATATTATATTGTTAGATTATAATCATCAATAAAATACACACTTTTTGTTTTGACTGTTTTGATTACTTTTCTCAGATTAGAATTTGACTTTTGTTTTAGTTTTCAATTCTGTTAGCATCTTATTTCCGTAGATGGCGTTAGTGTATGTGACTTAGGTACATTGAAATATAGGTCAAAACTTAAGTAAATGGCCTTTTGCTTGTAGTTGTAAGATCTGTATAGACCGTTGACGTTCTTAATTGGAAATTTGACGTTCATAAAATGTTTTGAAATTGATTATTATTTTAGTTTAAAACAAGTGACTGAAATATAATTAAGTAGGTATGTGATATATTTTTAGAATCGGCCTAGAAAGCCCTTTCATTAGATACCACACACGATAGGATTTAGAACAAAAAAAAACGCCATCGTTTTCTCGTCTTTCCTACCCAAAAACTAGTTCTTTAGTTTCATTTTCACTTGCTCAACTTGAAGCCGGCCTTGCCATTTTAGTCGCGACGCCATCCAACTGCAGGAAGAATCGAAAAGCAAAAATACCAAATCTAATCCCAGCGATCATAACGCTCGCGAATCGATTACGCTCCGAGCGTGTTCACGAAAAAAAAAACCGGTATATTTCGAACCGTTTCAAGCCCTGCCCGTATCAGCCTGTTATGTAGCGACATCTAGCGTCATTGTTTAAAACTATCATAGATTTCAGCCGGCTATTATTATTGCTTGTTTCTACGTCAAGTCGATGGGGGGGCTAGTGCGGCGCCGGCGCGGGCGGCAGGAGCGGTAAGGGCGCCACACACACTGCGCAGCCGTCTCTCTCTGCAATTAGAAAGAAATATTTTTAAATGGTGTGCATAACTTTACATTTCAAATAGACCCTAATTTTTTACCACCCATACATGTTTTACTTACACTAAAGTAATTACCCTATATGACTATAATCCCAAAAGCCATTTTACGTATTTAAATTTTTAGTTTTAAAGTACGTACGTAGATTGAGATGAAAACAGATAATTCGCAACAACAATTCCTACTTTTCTCGCCCTTGTGGTTGCCGGGTTAGAATTGCGTCACTCCATGTCTTCCCGTGGATGTCGTAAGAGGCGACTAAGAAAATAAAGGCTTGTAGTAATGTTAGGCGAGGCGGTAAATATCTTAGCCTATTGTGCAAAATGTGGTAACAGAATTATCAACAAGTTTTTAAAATTGAAGGTAATTCTGTAGCTCTGCCTACTCCACTCTGGGATTACAGGCGTGAAGGTATATTATGTATGAATGCATAATTCCTACTTTAGGGCCAGCAAAAAAAACACTAGTAGGTACCCAAATTTCATCAAGCCCAAAAATCTTTAGATATAAAAATGTCTCCTGCACCCGCGCTAAAACTAGCAAAAAGGTCTTCTTGAACTCCATGGTCTGAGTTTCCCATCCTTCATGGCATATCCTTGCCTTGTCACCATGGTACCTGGCGGCGGGAGGTAGTGCAGCGGAGGGCGGAGGTCCGGCAGACGCCAGGGCTCGGGCTCCTCCTCACGCTCGACCTTCGGCACCAGCGCTGCCCACTCCTCACGGGGCGCACTGCGGCAGGGCCAGGGGCAACTCTGTAACAAGGGGGAATCTTACGTCAGATAATATAACAAACATTTTTCAAGAGTAACTATATGTACCTAATGGGTCCATATCGGGTTGCATACAGTTTGAAGTCATATTTCTTATAAGCATACGTTGTTTTCTCATAATTATCATTATGCACAACTGTATTAAGCCATACATTTTTGTGCAAACTGTGTTATGGGCATACCTACATTTGATGCGCAAAAAAATATTTACTTATTTGTATATATTTAACTTTGTGACTCGTTTTATTATTATTTGTGTTTTATAATCCATTCATTTTTGACATTGGCTTTTGCTACATTACTTTTTTTGTTTTTACTTCTTTGACGATCATAATATGACACATACATACATACCTTCACGCCTGTCTCCCAATAGGGTAGGCAGAGATTATGGAACGCCAGGTGCACCGATCTAAACACACAATTTTCGCTTCCTCCACATTCATCAATCTCTTCATGCACGTACGGCGGTTTTGGGTGCTTTTGATTTGGCCCTTAATCAGTACATCGCGAATCTGATCACTGTAGGTCCGTCTAGGACGTCCCCTACGGACATCTCCGCTCATTCTCACTCGCCATATCTCTTGCGTAACTCTTTTTTCATCCATCCTTTCTAAATGACCAAACCACCTTAGCATACCCTTTTCGATTATATGAATTCTGTATAATTGACATGTGTGCAATACATATAATTCTGATAGTATTTAAAAAACGAATAGTAATTTGAAATGCACTCCATAGTTTAAAAACGAACGATCCTCCGATAAGGGTGTTTACCGATTGCGCCGCGGACACGGCGCGAGCGCGGCATAAGCGCAGCCTTATCAGATGCCGCACGGCATAACAATTACTTAAATAATGCCTAACTAACCCCCATGCTATAGATAACTGGGATTTGATGCGATGCTCAAACTTTCGTCAAGTGCTTAATGATTATAATTGCTAGTTCGGGGTGGATGGGGTGCAATCAAAAATCAACAGTTTCATTATTTGGGGCATCTTCTTCATATAGTTTAAAAACATTTCCTATGTGACTATTTGTTTTTGTTTCTCCTTTTCGTCTAGCCAGTGGATAAAGGAATACATGTCACATTTTTTTAACGAACCGCCAATTTAGAGCTATTTATTTAGTCAAGTTAATTAAACAAGTTTGTTTTTAATTTGGGCTAACCATACTACGTATATTGTTGCTTATTCTAGACGTTTCCAATATTCATTTATTAGTAGGTGTTTTATCTTGCAATATTAACATCCATAGAAATAAATAAATGGCGTGAAAGCTTTTCTTAAAATTAAAAACTTTGTCTTGAGCCTTTATTGTAAAATAAATTTTTATACCTGTTGCGAGATGACTGTAGAAGGTACCGCTTAGGCCCTGTTGTTTGATCAGTAGTTAAACTAACTAATTGTTAAAATTCGAAAAAGGAACTGAAAATTTTACACATTTCCTTGAAATTCCTTCACATTTTCGATTCCGTTTTCAAATTTTAACCATTAGTTAGTTTAACTACTGATCAAACAACAAGGCCAGTAATCATCCTTTTTAAATCTTATTGAACTTCTCTTTTCGGTGCTACAACCAGAACAATAGCCAGCGCCATCTGCAATCAAGTGTGCGCACTATTGAAACAATGGCGGCACATTTTGAGACCCGGGCGTGCATATTTAATCAGCCATTGCCGTGAACAAAGCCCGGCGTAATACTGTTGACCGATTCCGAACTGTCACACACGCTATTGTGCAGGCTTAAATAAAAATAGACGTCGATTTAAAGGGTTAATATGTGCTAGCTAAAATAATGTAAGAGGTGGTCAATTTTGACAAGTCTGTGCGGCCTGGCTGGTAGGGTGTAGCTAAGATGAAAACACTCCTAACGGTTTTGTTTTCTGTCGATTCTTGGAAATGTATGGAGTTGACATAAGCGGCGATGCGCTCTGTCATCAAATTGAGCCAATCCAATAGATTGTGTCGACTTTCGAAGGATATATGTATAGATAATTAGTAAAATGAAAGTTGCTTACTTTCAGTCAATGTCGAGCGTAGCGTCTTTCGGCTAAAATGATGATGACGAAGTTTTAAATTATTGATCTTTAGGGTGGACACAATTTAGCTGGCTATAATTTCCGAAAAAATATCGGTTAAAAAGGTTAGACGCATGAGGTATGATTATACCTTTTCTGATATCTTAAAATTAACGGTACCGCTATTATCTACTATCAAAATATGTAATTTACTTTGATTATTTAGAAGCTCAAATACTCGGCCTACCATATTTTTTTCATGATACCTGAATTAATAAAATAAAGATTTCTTTACAGCTTCCCGCCTCCGCAGCCACCGGGTCGGGCACCGAAAGATCAAATTGAGTGAGACAAGCAGTCGTGTCCTAGAAAATATCATCAAAGGCGAAGGTAGAAAATGCTGAAACCATTCGACCAAACAACGTCACATCGAAGGGGCAAAATGGGGCATAACTATTTTACCAACCCTCAGGACCACGATGGAATCCCTGAAATGCTGCTAGGCAAGTTATTTTACCAGCGAAGAACATTGGTGCAGGCTAACCTTTATTCCAAGCAGTCCTACTGATAATTCGATCATCAATCTGCAATCGTGCGCCGGGCTCCCATATCTTATATATCTTTGCGGGTGGTAGGACCTTGTGCAGGGTCCGTCCGGATCGCTACCACCATCTTATCCATTAACCTACCGCCAAACAGCAGTGTTCGCATTGTTGTGTTCCGGTTTGGGGGTAAGATAGCCGGTGAAATGACTAGCATAGAGTCATTCCATCTTAGTCCTCAGGGTTGGCAACGCATTTGCAGTCTTAGGATTGCATCGCAGTCTTGTGAATGCGAATGTCTATGGGTCATAGTTTCCACTTATCATCAGGTGGCCATTGTGCTCGTTTGCCTTCTCACCTTTTGCCCACCCAAAAAAAAAACACCTTTTGCTTTGACCCTTAGGGCAAAACCTAATCTACCTCTTAGAAAATTATCAAAACCTGCTTTCCTAACAGTTTAACTAGCCAGTCCAGAGCAAACAGAAACAAGGTCGAAAAATGGTAGAAATGGATGAAAAGAACTCAGGTGGAATGAATTGTAGTGGTGGTATCAATCCAGACGGACCCTTCACAAGATCCTACCACCAAACTGATAAGGATTTAACACACGCGAGGTAATCGAATCAGCATTCATTATTGAGTGCGCGTGTTATTGAATGAGCACTTATGCCGCGGTGACATGTGAGTGTAGTAATTACGCGGAACGGATTGCATTATTTATAAGTTGGGCTGGTAGGGCGGTGAACTGCCGGCTTTTAATAATATGAAACTGAGTTTCACTGGATTGTCACTACTTGACAAGTGGTTGTAAAACTAGTAGGTATTTTTTAATGTCAAGTGGTGTAGTCACCGTGAACTACGTAGTATCCCGTCACGTCACGATGCTAACCTTCTGCCAATCACTACTAAAAAGCGCCTAATTTTAAACCTCGGATGCCCGACATGTATTACTCGTCCTACAAGACTTAATCGGAGGAACGAGATAAGTAAATACCGCGGGTAACAGTTGGCTCCTGGACATATGGCTGACGCTTTGAGCGACCTATTTTTTTCTTCTTTTTTCAACCTAAAAAAGGAGATGAAATAAGAGAGGACATGCCCAATCTCAATTTGACTGAACTTGTTTCTATTCGTGCCCTTCGTTAAAAACATGATTCTCTGTCTTAAAAATTGAAGTTAGGACCACGAATACAAACGTAAAGTACTCGTTACTCGTACATGTATAATCTTTTAAGAAAAGAAGGGAATATATTAGCTTCCTTTCTACCCTTCACAGTATACAATACAATCTTGTATAGATCTATAGATCACGGCCATACAGAATTAATGTTCCGCACACACTGCCGCCAATAAAAACCAGGCAAATGCCATCTCCCAAATGAGGTAAGTAAAAAAAACTAAATGTCAAAGTGGCATTTACCGCCGCGCGGGGGCGCTATCGCAAACGCTTTAATCAAATCTTTATTATTATAAAATGATAAAAAGAATTGTGTATGTGTTTTGTTTTCCAATGTGTGACTGGTGGGAAACCTCCTTCTTTTTCGGGTGAAAAGAAAGGAAGGTTCCTGTCATAATTAAATCCTACTTATTGATTAGTCTGTATTTTTTATGACAATATAATATTGACGGTGATTGTACAACACGTTTGGTTAAAAATTGACTTGGAAGAATCAAAATGAACAAAGTAAAACAAGTAATATGATGAGAATATAAAATTTTGGCGTAAGTTCAAGAATTAATCTAATAATTGAGTCAAGAGGTGGTAATAATATCTCCACTGTACTTAAAGTAGTTCCACTCTCAAATGAAAAAAAAAACAATCGTCCCCAAAAACAAGTTCTAACTTTTTTAGCCAGAAACCTAATTAATTTATCGTAATATCCTATGGCGCCAGCGTTACCTTTCCTTATTTAATTTAAATAAAGATACTGGCCATCAATAAAATACTGGCTGTATTCACCAGTATTGAAGAACATTTTCATTTTCTATAAACCGATAAAATCTTTAGTTTCCCTAATGTCTGTGTATATAATTCGATTATTACTTTTAGTGAATAGGTACCTGTGAATTATTGAACGTAATGATAATGGAGTTTTGTTTTAATATAACAAATTGTGTTTAACAACAGCAATTCGGTTTAGTGTTTTTGTTTTTATTTATGAAGGGTTTTGTAACTTTTGTGGCGTGTCATTTGTGATGTTTTTTAAACATGTTTGAATAAAGTTTTTTACAGGGTTATTTTGGATTATTAATGGAGCCGATGGGTTTTGGAGTGGTATGGGAGGGCAGTTGAGTCTAGGCTAAGGACATATTTGCTTCTTGTTCACACGAAGGTAGGTACGGTTACCTACGAACCTTGTCGCATAATACCTACGATTAATTCCTATGTCATTTATATCTTGTCACTTGACGCTGTTATTATTACAAGGTTCTATGGATCAATAATTATAGTCCGTGACCGTACTTAAATGTAGACTTCCCATAGCTGGTTCGATAAATAGCCTGCTGTTTTATTCTCTTGCTAGGAATCTGGATCAAGAATGATCCAGCTTTACTTGACGTATATACGCTTAAGGATTACGTGGCATCATGGGTCTTGACCGTGGTTAATTTGACGCTAGTTTGCGACAATCGTGATACTGACCGTTGCCTAATCTTTATGCATACTCGTAATATACGCGCGCTTAAGAAATAATGCTCCGGTTCATTAACCACGGACAATCAAGCAACTGTTCATAGCATAACCTATTTAGGTCCCTTGAAAAACGCAGAACCAGCACAACATTAATATGTTGGTTAGACCGTGAGCTCGAATGAACCAGCGTGTCTTAGAATTCGTAATCATAGCCAGTCTAAGTCTGTCGTACCCTCATTCAGAAACTATACTCACGACCAAACAGCGTCACGATGCACTGTTTTTTTAAACTGTGACCCGTTATTTTAGCTCGGCAGTGTAGTTCAAACAAAAAAAAAACTGCTAAATCTAAAAATTGCTTTGTGTCAGCCGGTTACACAATACGTGGCCTCGCTGGACTTTTGTGTAATATTTAAAGAAGATACTGCGCAAAAAGAAACATGGCGGCCGACAGGTGGGGAGTGGACCTGGTTTCACAGCCGCTACATATTCCATGAGAGCTACAAGAGAATTATACTTTCTATTAGAGCTTTGTTGTTCCACTAACTTATAAATAATACAACAAGCTGAGATAGTCACAAATCCATAAAGTTCGTAGTTGTGTAACAGTTGTTAAAGTTTACCAATAAGATTAAAACCATTATATTTTTACGTCTTTCCCAGAACACTTTGTCGGTGTTGTGTCTGTCTGTCTGCATATCATTCATTACCCAGAGAATAAACAGATAACACATATATGTATGTATCCATGTCTGCTTCTTTGTGACTTTCTATAGGGTAAACGCCAAAAACGATTTTGAAGTGTCAGTATCGTTCGATAGGTGAATGACTTAAGTCTCAGAAGTGTTCATACGCTACATATATTTTCGCTATTAACATTACAAGTTTACAGGTAGATATTTAGTAAACACAGACAGTTAAGTCTTTAAAGCATACTTTTTATTTTCCGAATCCTTTTCACCTTCATATATTGCGGGTTTCCCAAGGCACTATCATAGGACCTGCTCATTTCAATTGCGCAACGATGATAAGCTATCAACGCCCTTCTCACATAAAAATAAAGAAATCCCAACACATACTTAACCCTCCCCGCCTAGCCGGCGCACCGCTCGCTTCGCTCGTTTCGCTCGTACGTGCCTCGTTCACTTCGCGCAGTGATTTATACCGGCATCAAGTACGCAATTGAATCTCCAAACTACCTATCTATTAAACACGTGACTTGCGTACCGAGCGCTAGCGAGGGACTGAATGGAGTTGTGATTCTAAAAGAGATTTGTATGTTTGTTTGTCTAAAGAGGATTTTAGAAGGCACAATGGGAAACGGGCATTTTGGAAAATAACTATTTCGTCATAATAGAATTGCCACCCATAACACCATTCTGTCATTAATCCAATTCCATAGCACAAGCAACCACATCATTAACGAAGAACGTCAAATCTGACTTAAGCACTTAAATTGTACTTGGGTTTTTTATTTGAGAACAGTTTCCCACGTTACAAAGCCACAAGAACCATTCCGTAGTTAAACTAAACTGTCCCTATTTCAAGTAAAATAAGGTAGCAAATACAATGACATCTATGAAAGCTTCACCCTTTTTCAATGATAATTGTAGTCCAGCGGCAACATACGCACCGCAGCCTCTAATAGATTTAGATAAGCAATTCCCATGTAAATGAAGTGCGAGTCTCTCGGGACCGGCGGGACGTGGCGGGACGGGGCGGGACTCGGCGGGACGGGACGTGACGTGACGTAGTTAATTACACGCCCGGCGCAATGATTTGATTATTAATCGCTACTGATTGGGGCTTATGATGGATTTTGCTAAGTGTGTTGAAGTGAGAAGCTTTTTGACTCCTTGTTTGGAGTTCGTTTTGTACGAGTATGCGTAACACAATCAGAGATTGGAACTACCCTTGGCCTCTTAATTTATTTACTTACTTTTAATATTTTATAACAACACAAACGACGATGGGTGTTTTTATATTGTGAATTAATTCTGGTTGTAACTTTCTAATAAGTAGTTATTTAATTTACTTAAATAGTGTCTCAAAAACTGAGTATAAAAATATCCTATATGTCACGAAGAAAGTTATACATTTTTAATTATTTATTGAAAAAAGGTGTAATTATAAAGCTTAAGCTTTTGCTTTTTATCTTGGCCTTTCGGGTCTAACGCAGACAAATAAGTTCTCTCGTCAAAAACAATAACCATTCAAGAAAACCTTTAAGTTCCTATATTGACAAGTAAAGTCGCGGCCAAACCCCAGTCACATAAGTAACCTGTTTCAATTTAGCAGATTGTGTACAAGAGGTTATGTAACGCTGGCGCGCCCCAATTTGCCCAGGGCGTGTAGGGGCCCCTTTTTGTGCCACTACTCACACTTAATTATAGCACGGATCCAACGTGAGTTTGACATTACGCTACTTAAAACGAAGCTACACTGGCGAGCAAATAAAATGGAAATATTCTATGGAAATTCAGAATTTATGCTCGTATGTATCGTATATTACGATAGTTTTTACTATCTTAACAGTAATGATGGCTAAGTTGTCAACAATATGATTGTGTTAGTATAGAATAGCCATCTTACTTTTATATCGTAAACACATTGTTGACGTTATGAGTTATGACAGCTGTCAGAAAAAAACAGTCAAAACTTCAACAGTGTTTTCATGATATAAAAACAAGATAAACTTAAGATGATAAATATAATGGAAAATGGAAATAGCTCAGTTACGAGTATGCCTCTATTCCACTTTCACAATATTTTTTTACCGAGTTTAATTTCAAATCTACAATAGGTTTTTTCCTCACTCTTTTAATGTCAAGTGGTATTACCGTTCACCATCCGTCCACATTACAATAACGATATGGTTAAAAAGACAATAGTTTACCCTGATCCCTCGCGCAAGGGGTTTGTTGTACCCTTGGTTCACACCAAGTTAAAACAACTTACCCTCGATTGTGTTGTTCCAATGTCAATGTTAGTCAAGTTACTTAGTTTTTAGTTATGTTTGTTGATGGTATTAAAGGGATTACTAATAAATAAGGAAGTAATGAAAAAAGTGAAAGTTGATTAGGGGAATTAAGCTCAGAATAGGCTGAACCGACTGAATGGAAAAAGAAAACCAAAGGTTCACAAGACTCACAAGAAATCTCGAACGTTATCCTACCATAAGTAGTAAATAAAGAAATAATTACCCTCATTGCGCTCATATAGGGTGACAGGAACTTGACCTATTCTTTGAAAGAGGTTATACTAGAGCTCATTTGCAATGATTTGGTCTCATTGGGGGTCTAATGTCACTGGTTTTAATTTTTTTTATAATTTTTAAAATTCTTTTTTGACCTGTTCCTAATACCTACTTAACAGATGAATGAGCAAGTGCTTTAAAAAAATACTTGGCGAAAATTCTAAAAACCTCAGAAATACAAGGTTATTTTATCACAAATATGTTTATTTTTATTTGTTTTGGTCGAGGGGGAATACTTCAAAAAATTATCACGGTGTAAAAATCACGGAAGTAACTTCGTCAATTAAGCTTTAGAAAAGATGTTGCCCGCTTTAATATAGGTTTGAACAATAAAGCCTGTATTCATTCGGCTTCAGGGCCTGCAGGTTACCCGATCGGCAGTGCAATCTGTTAAGTGAACCATAAGCCGATGCACGATCCGATTTAGGGATTACAATATCGGGTCCAGGTTGTCGCCTGAGGCCCAAGCGTGGACTAATTCATTTAGATTGTTTGGATGGACTGATAGAAAAAGATAGGATTCATTTGATTTTAATACCAATAGATCATTTCACTAAAATTAATTTGATGCATTTTGCATTTGTTTTTTTTTTGTAATGTTTTTTAAACCTACCTCCCATAGCTATGTTAAGCAAGGGTATTTGTTAAAACTTACAATTTCGTGAGTTGGATACTATAAAAAAGCTCTTAAAAACCATTAAGGTATGTTATATACAATTTATAGATTTGAAGGACCGTTTTGGAAATATTTAAAGTGTCTACTACAGTTAGACATACGCGTCACAGCCAACACTACAAAATATATTAAAAAATCTCGAAAATATCGGAATTGAAAGCACAATAAAAAGAAAATTATTCATATTAATGCTGCTTTGCCACCGGCAAGGCGAGGCCAGACGCGGTGCCGCGTTTATAAAAACTAATTCCACAAGTGTGTGGAAGGAATAGTTTTTTTTCAATACTAATTTCAATTCTCGTGTCTCATCGTCGCGCCTTGCCTCGCCGGTGAAATACCACCTTAAGTTCAACGCAACGCAACTAAAATTGTTATACCTCCTTACTGAAAATCATCTAAGATAGATACATATTTATCTTTTTTTTGCACACATTGTTGGTATCGGAGAAATACTGGAAAAGGGCCGAATCTTAAGTACCCGAAACCGACGTGCGTGCATGACTCGATGTATGAATGTGGAAGAAGCGAAAGAAATTTGTCAAGATCGTAACAAATGAAAAGAAGTGGTGATTTAATGTATGTAAGGTATGTTGGTATTTCGAGATAGATTTTTTAATTACAAACGGCAATGGAATCCCTATAACATTGTCCGTCATGCTCTAACGGTTTTTTACAACTTTATTGTTATGTAACCTACGTTAAACAGTTCATTCGTTCAGTAATTGAATGGTAACTAGATACGGATCCGCTTTGAAGGGATTACTCCGAGGGCCCTCCTCTCGCGTTAATTACTCGGCCCCTTCATTAGTGATCTGCCGCCTCTTTTCAAGAGGTAAGTAACTCATTGACAGCTCTGCTTATGGATTACAAGTAATTTGTAAACATACTAGCAGTTTAGGAATATTTGGGAAGTTACGTTGCCATGGTAACCGTGGATAGAAATACACGTGTGCTGAATTCCAACATTTTAAGAGGATTGTGTAGAACGCGAAGCTGTTATATTTATAATTTTGTCATATTGGTATGTTCTATAGTATCACTCTCATATAAATTCGATATAGTTTCTCACCTCCTTAACTTGACTTGAGTCCATTTCTACGATTTTTTAATACGAGTAGGTACGTTGAAGTAATGATGAAAAACTAGGTTTGTACGTTTCTATTTTTTTTTATTATTTCCTTCCTTGAAATATTTTCTTGGAAAGGAAAACGTTAATACCTAGTTTTTCATAATAATATCGTAAAAATAGGACTAGGTTTTATGGGGAGAGAAACGTTACGACATTTTGTATGGATTTTTCTTAGCTTCACAAATCTCCTTTTTTTCTTTTAAACCGCGGATAGATTAGATTATTTTAAGAAAAAAATAAACAGTGACCGCATTAAATAAAGTACAACCGGCGCGGCGAGACATAATATGTATACACTAAGATTAACGTAGGTATATGTCTGTGTGTCTTACTTTATTTCCTTAATTTACGGCGAGGTAAACGAGCACACAGGCCAACTAATGGTAAGTGAGACGAGACCGCATTATTGTGTTCCGGTGTAGAGATAAAACAATCGATAAAATTACTAGCATGGAAGTATTCCATCTTCGTCCTTTGGGTTGGCAACGAATTCGGGGTCTTAGGACTGCAGTCTTAAGAGCGTAGTCCTTGAGAATGTAAATGTCTATAGGTCACAGATCCGACGAGGCCTGTGTGGTTTTTTTTTGCCTTCTCCGTTTCATAAACTAACTGCGAACTCTCTAGGATTATCATGCATTGACAACAAGTTAACAGTTACCTTCGTAAGTTCCACTCAAAGCTTACTAGTAATTTATCTTTAAACTTAATATCGTGTAATATCAAGTTTGCCGAGTCATAATGCATTATAGTAGGATGCTCACGTAGCCTTAAGCGTAGCAACTGCTCGTTGCTACGCTGCTACGGTGTTAGGCTCGTAGCCGTGGCTAAAAAGGCTAAAAAGGTTTAGAAGCATTTGACTACAGTGTCTCACATTTACACTGGGCCCCTATTCTAAACCGAATAAACAATATTGTATTTGACCTGTTATCGTATTGTCAACGTTTTGATAGCTGAGCTGAGTTAAAACCCACAGGGCTCTATTAGCTCCGAAATGTAAATTAAAACTCTGTTGTAAAAACTGTTATCAAATGGCAATCAAAATATATAATTCTCTTCCTATATCGTATGGACATATTTGACAAACAATGCATTCTTGACTAACCGCCTGTTTCACAATCGACAAGTAAAGGATATTTGACGGATAAGTTTAGCCCTTTCTTTGTCGTACACTTGAAAATAGACAAGGAGAGAGACAACTTTATGTGACAGATAAATTTACTTGTCGATTGTGAAACAGGCCCTAAACTTACTAAATTATTAATTGAGGGAGCATTTTACTCACTTGACGATTATTTTATGAAATTTAAATCGATGTGTTAGATTTTTTAACTTTAATAATGATTTAATGTACCTTACTTTTTTTAATATTATTCATACCTATGACTACAAATTGCATGCCTTAATGGTGAAATAATGAACTGTATTAACAAATTTTTAAGATCCATGTTACATTATTTCGGGCAATAAATTGATTTGATTTGATTTAAAAACAATACCATAACAGGTAAAAGGCCTGTAGAGGCCCTGGGCCATTGTTATAAGATTATAATAATTTTTAGAATTCAAGTGACTATAATAGTAATTCTATCGACTGGTAAAATGTTGGATACCTAAGTATTAACGAATTTGTGACCAACAACGACAATATTCTACTCTCTTGCTGCAAAATTTCAACTTATCAGCAAGAACCACGAAAACTAAGCATTCATTAACTCGCTTAAAATACCCCAGGGCACCTCGAACACTCGAACAAGCGCCGTAAAAATACTTTAATTACGTTGCATTTAAATAACTCCAACATTCAACATTTAAAATCCAGAAAAAACCCTAGGAAATCACAAAAAACTTCGAAACACGTCCGATCGAATCTCAATTTCCGAGCAAACTTTAGTAATTAATACGTTGATTAATTCAATTCCTGGCAACACCGCGCCGCCGCCATTTCGGTGCGCGCCGCGTCGAGTCCCGTTTTACAAAATGGCTACCAGCAAAGAGAGTAATTACACGGGTCCAATACGGTTTTAAATAAGAGGAAATGTTTAATTTACTACCCGGTACCAATTAATTGAGGATTTGCTTTTTTCGCAGACCGAATTCTTTGTTTACCTGTCCGTCGTTTGATTTGAGCACCGGTTGAATAGGGATTACGCTCGGCCTTGAGGTTGAAAGCCATCGATTTTTTTAATTGGGTGCTTAGTTTTTTTTATTCAGAAATTGTTCAGACGCGGAAATGTTTCGCTTCTTTGAATATTCAATCGACACGTGCTCAATTGTAGAATATATTGAGCGTTTAGATATTCTTTTAAATCATAAATCGACTAATGTACCTATGTATGTAAGATGAAAACACTTTGTTGTACAAACAAAATACATAGATAACAATTATAAATAAATTGATGTAGCGTGAGGTGTTTTGTTGCTAATAAACCTAGGTTCAAAATAGCCAACAACTTTTAGGTAATTTATGGATCTTTTGGGTACCTTTGAAAAGTGTTACTTTAAAAAGAATATTGAAGGCCATTTTGGATTTAAGTTAATTAGCAACAAAACGCTACAATTTACATAAAAATTGGTTCAGTATTATTGAAGTTACTCGCTAATTAAATATATATAATATGTGAGTATTATAAAAGTGTAAATGACCTTACAAGAACTTTTTTACTCATTCACTACCGTGCTCTGCTTTTATTAGTTTTGTTTTATCTTTAGGGTTCCGTACGCAAACGGATCCCTATAACTACCGCATCGCTAGCGTAGGTTTGGTCCTAAAGCACTCGCAATCGCAATCGACTTCAAAGCGGAAGAATTCTTTTCATTTGATATGCAGACAAACCTTCCATTTTCAAAATGTAAACGATTGCGATAGCAAGTGCGTTAGGCAATAGCCCCTCGGGTAAGTTGTTTTCGACTTTGTATTGCCAAAGTCCAATAAAAATGGTTATAGTTATCAAACGTCGAAAAAAGAGGTCTCTGAAATACGAACAAATTATTATTTACAAATACATAATCTATAGTTTTTTCAGTGCAAATGCACTTTCTAAGTCAGACCAGTACGATAAAAAACCTAATCACACGATTACCGCCAAACCGAGGTGATTGCGAAAGCTCTTCCAACTTTTTAAATTGGATCCGACGCGAGCGGTTGCCCCCGAATGGCGCCGGTTGGAGCTTTAAGCTCAATACTTGGCTATTAAATTGCATCTTTGAGAAACGTTTACGTGAGTTGTGAAAGCTTTGAGCTTGGAGTTATTAAGAGTTGTATTTGATGCTATTTCAAAGTCCGTGTGGAATTGATTCAAATTAATCAATACTTAATAAATAAAATGAAAATCATTTATTACCTAGCTAATATTAACCATAGATAAATACCTAAATGACCAACGTACCAATAACGTATGTTTTTATAATTATATGAATAAAGTTAGTCAACAATTTTAATAATATCTAATACATTTAAGTACTTATGACTGAATACTTTATTTATTTTCTGGTAAGTGTTAAGTTTTTCTCTTATACGTTATAAGTTATGTAATGAAATGTGTTCCATGTCGGGCACTTTTATCATGATCTAGAATTGAAAATGGCAACTGTCGTTGACCTCTGATTACTACGTAATACAAAAAAGTTTGTCATACAGAATGCACGTAATCTAAATATATAAAACTGTACCCTCACTATGTGTTACAATTACCGTACTCGCTATCGAGTCCAATGCTCTGTCCCTCGCACTCTATAAGAATACTGCGAGGCCTGCGAGGGACAGAGCATTGGATTCGCTAGCGAGTTCATTAATAGTTACTCATGGTAGGGGTACAGTACTCAGTACCGCGACTGACACTGGCGAAATCACTGCGGAATACCGCGGCGCGCGGTGGACCGCCATTTTAAAAAAAAGAAGACTGGTCCTAATACGTTCGTGACCGTAAAATCACAAAATATAGCTTTCACGTCATGCCGGCAGCAGCAAATCGTTCGTCGCTGGTGTCGTGTTAGACAGACCACAGCCTGACCTGTGAGGAACTATAATAAAGTGCTAAACTCACCACATCGCGCGGGTCTTCTTCGGTGGTCTCGATGTCGACGCTCTCGTCGCTGTCGCGGTCGCTGCTGCGCACCGAGCGAGGCGAGCGAGGCGAGCGAGCCGGCGGCGAGCGCGGAGAGATAGGCGAACGCGCGCGGGGCGACGCGATTGGAGATCTGCGACAAGTTCAAGTTAAGTTCACCTTATATAAGTAAAAACCTACCTACCTACCTACCTAGTACCTTAGTTAAGTGTTTGGCTATGTTAATTTGGCTGCCTGTCCACTGGATCAGAGCAAGGTAGCGGAGACGTGAGCGAGGAAAAATTCACCATTAAGATAGTTGGGCTGAGCGACTCTAAAAAAACCCGCTCCACTGCGTCGCTCCGCTCCGGTGGGCGGGCAGCCTAACGGTACGTTTCCACTTAATCCGTTACCGCCTATACTGTTACCGTACCGTTCGTACCCCTTCCTGCACCCCATGCATACCCTGGTTCTCAATTAAAGAATCGGCCACACCAACGCGTAAAATACGGTGAAGTTGCGTAAACAAAAGAGTGGGTTACACATTGCGTATTATACATTGCGTATAGTCATCAGATGCCAAGGCGTTTTAACATCTACCAAACCCATGTCATACAGAATGAACTGACTATAGTAACACGAGAGTTAGGTAAGAACAAACCTATTATCAATTAAAAAAAAGACGTAAAGTGGATCTCGGCCTTGGTCGCCTCTCAGGTTTAAGTGAACTATCGTCTAATTAATTTCTATAAATACCAGTAAATTTGTACAGCCGGAGTAGTCATTATCTCACCTGGTGGGGGAGCGAGAGGAGGACATCCCGGGAGATGGAGGCGACTCCCGCCGCACCGGGCGGAAGGCGCGCGGCTCCTCCAGGGAGCCCACACTGCTCAGCGCCGTCAGGGCCCCTTGGGTCAAGGAGAGCATCATCATCATCATGTCAGCTAAAAGACACTGGTTATAGGCCTCTAAAATCATCAGTAGCAATATCTAGGTATACATTCAACTTTGATCTTAGTCTGGCAAAAAAGTCATGAAATTAAAAAGTAGCAACACTGTAGTGTCGTCACCTTTTTCTTAGATTAATTTGAAAGGGATGACACTACAGTGTTGCCACTTTTTAATTTCAAGGCTATTTTGACAGTCTATAATATGTAACGGCGCTATGGGATTTTTATGACATATGTTTAGTGCAAAGAGTAAGTCTTAGGTCAGGATTTGTTTACTAGAGCCTTTTCCAATAAAGAAGACATTTACAGTAGCTGTACGATAGCATGTCAAAAGCAATATGGTTTTACCAAGTAGAATAAAGAATCGGTGACATTACTCGTAAGAATCCGTAGCAAAATTAATAAGGATAGGATAGAGTTGAAACTGAGAGGTAACTTTGACAACGCGATGATTTCAATGTCAGACACATTTTCTATCCGTCACAAGATGTAGCTGGCGGAACTATCTAATTTGAACGTTTAATCGATTTTCTGAGCTTATCAACCAATAAGTATGTATGTAAACACTTTATTGTACATAAGAAAAACAAAACAATCAATGAAGATTAAAAAAAAAACAAAGGCGAATTTATCTCTTTAAGGGATCTCTTCCAGCTAACCCTTGAGAGATTGAGAAAAGTGAAATCGAGTAGGCAAGTGTACAACTTTATTTAAGAACAGCATAAAATAGTAATGCTTACCCGGCGACCACAGCGTCGGCTTCAGCCAGGGTATAGCGTAGGGCAGCGGCAGCCGCGCGCCCCACACGTAGTCGGCCAGCCGCGGCACCGGCGCATGCGCAGGCGGGCTGGCGGCGGCGCGCTTCGCCTCCCCCTCCTCCGGCCTGCGCACGCACACGCGTCTGGAGCACGGGAAAGCTGAACTTTGTGCCGAGATTTAAACACACTTTTTAAAACAGGTCTTATAACCGTCTATTTTTAGCAACAGTTCTTGGTCTGGTAGTGACTCTTATTTCATCTGTGGTCTGGTCTTCGTTATCGGACGCTTACAGTATCACGCGTGTTTTGAAGACGAAAGTCATCATTCAGGGTGCCGTTCATTTCGTAAAGTAAACATTAAGTATAAAAACAAATTGTATAATTTATTACATTACGAGTATTACGATCATTTTCTTGTTTTGCATTTTAAGTCAAATTCTTCTTACTTTAGGTTAGAGCTGTGATCAAATTAATAGTAAATCTAAAAAAAAGGTTTCAGCAGAAAGTAACTTTCTATGAAACGAAAATTCTGCTAAGCGTAGTCTATAAAATGAATGCTTGTGAAACAAGACTACGCCACCAGGAACACATATTTACCTAGCAGCCGACAGCATTCTCTTCCTCGTCCCCCCATTAAACATGGCCTTGACATCTTCCCACGCATGCACCACCTCGTCGGGCGGGGCCCCGCTCAGCTTCATGTGGCGGCGCCAGGAGTTGAAGTTGGCAGCATCAGGCTGGATGTACTTGTCGCCGGGGCCGACGCGGTGCGAGTGGAAGATGAACTTGTTGGGGGAGAAGAAGAGGCCACAGTACGCGCATTTGATGCACTTGGCTCGTGAGGAGTTGTACCTGATCAAACGAAATAAAATGTTTATAGTACAGAGTCCGCTTTGTAAAGCTCTTATTTGCCTTATAAAACAAAACTCAAGATGTTCTATTGGATCGGAACGAACGAGTTACAATTACAAGGGAATTTAAAAGAACAAAAAATACACAAGTTATTTTGGATTTAGGCAAGAAGAGTTTGCTACATAAAATAAGATCCAGGTAAAGATACTATATGAGTAGATACCCTGAACTCCAAAAGACTGACACCAGGATTTGTCTCGGAAGCTTACCATCATACTAATAGTTTGTTGAGACATTCCAAAATAACGCAAAAAAATATTTATACACTCATACATTCCACCTTTGTTATCCATCATCTTCAAGCCTCTGACGCATACCTGGCTGGCAAGAAGGCTCCTCGGCAGCCCCAGGCGCACTCATGGTGCACGGCGAAGGCGAAGTCATCCGGGAGCCTCGGCGGGGCGTTGTCACCCAGGAACGACTTGCAGAGCCGTTCAGCCTCCCGCCGGGTTATCATGCCTAAGACAGAACTTGTTAGGTGGGCGAGAAATCAAGAGCAACTTGCAACTCTAGGACTGGAAGACAATATTAGAGGATGCATTTTAGTGATGCCTTGAACAGTTCTAGATATTTTTTAAATGTCTGGTACAACTTGAAACGTAGAGTAGTGACCGGTTACAGCCAAATACAATCAGAACAGCCTGGCAGCTGCGGGTTATTTAGAAGACATTTGCAGCTCGAGTATCAAAGCGACAGTTAGTTTCAGCTCCGCAGTGTCTAAATTAAGGTCTTGGTTCTTTCCGCGCTTTGCACATATGACATTACATACTCGATTCTTTGACAGAACAATTTTTCAAGTTAAGTACTGACCGCACCGCGCCCGTGTGGTTGCCGGGTTAGAATAGTGCCACTCCATATCTTCCCGTGGATGTCGTAAGAGACGGCTAAGGGAATAAAGGCGTATAGTACTGTTAGGCGATGGGCTTGCAACCTGTCACTAATACACTAGTAAACATCTTAGCCTAAAACTGCAAAATGCGGTTACAGAATTATTAACAAGTTTTTAGAGTTGTTGGTAATTCTGTAGCTCTGCCTACCCTACTCTGGGAATATAGGCGTGAGTTTATGTATGTATGTACTGACCGCAGCGTCGAGACGATACGGGCATGGCTCCCGCTCGCCGCAGTATCTCCAGCTGCACCGGCGTGCATTGCACACAGGTGATGCCCAAAGCGACTCGTCGGTTGTGGATCTCGTTGTACGAGAACTGCTTGAGCAGCGTGTTGGAGATCTGGGCCAGGCAGAGCCGCTCGTTGCCCTCAATCACGAGGGAGACGATCGGGACGCCGTAGAGGAGGACTGTGCTCACCTGGTGGGGCAGATAAAACGTTGAAGTTGGTCTGAATTTGGTTGCCATCGGAACGCCCTGGGGGGGTTTAGTCCGTGTTTATGGTGATGTAAAAGCGAACCCGCAGAGGACCTGTCTTTATACTTGCTTTAACCAAGGTGCATCTTTCTTCGCTATATGCTCACTTTAGGTTCAAATAGTTGTTACATATTAATATGTAATACTGTTATTTTTAGTACTAGAGGCGACATCTCTGGACAACGGGAGGTGACACTTCGATTTTCTCCGATGGCTCAGTGCTGCCACTTGGTGAAATAGTGAACTAATGTCTTCTACATTTAAGTTGTTTGTTTTATTTTAAGGAAATGTTTCTAGTGGGTTTTATTTAATATCAGATGTTATTAAAAATCTGTTTCTTCTAATTTATTTAAATCTAAATATCTGATCGAAGTATCAATCGATATGATGCAACTCCTCTAGGTTCGGTCATAGACGTTTGTCTATGGGATGAATGGCTTGGTTTAGGCTTGACTCTCGCAGCCACTACAGAGATGTGAGCACATACTCACTGTGTGGGAGTCTCGCTACGGCCGTATGGCCATCTTGTTAAATTAGCTTCATGTGATTGTTACAAGCGCAATGCATCCATGTAATATCTGGTGGTTTTTCATAATGTACATGTAAAAATCTGAGGAACGCTTGCATGGCGTGATATTTCTAAGCTTAAGGCGAGCATCGTTTTAACGTTATGGTAAAGTCGCCGCTGCCTTGAAAACTACTTTCACCGGCTAAAACAGCCGGTGCCTGTGTCACCCATGTGTGCCTGTGTCACCCATGTGTCCCTGTGTCACCCCATGTGTGTGGTGCCTGAGTCACCTCATGTCTCCCTAGGCTATGTCTGCCTATGATGTCTTATCTGCCTGCCTGAATGCCTGTATCTGAGCACGTGTCTGGAGTGTGTGATTCCGCAGCGCTATCTGCTTGCTACGTGTTGAAGCTACGGTCCTGCTATCTCTGAGGCCTTCTCCATGCGCCGTGCTTCTTCATCGTGCTACTTCATCTTCATCTTCATCTTCTGGCTTGTGATCTACGTCCACGCACAAGGTGTCGTTTCATACCTAACTTAGACACTCATTTAGGACGCTCGATAACGTAGAGAAGTAGGATTTCATTCACCCTGTCACAGTCACAGCGGAATAGTTTAAGACGCTTGATAACGTAGAGAAGTAGGATTTCATTCACCCTGTCACAGTCACAGCGGAATAGTTTAAGACGCTTGATATCGTAGAGAAGTAGGATTTCATTCACCCTGTCACAGTCACAGCGGAATAGTTTAAGACGCTTGATAACGTAGAGAAGTAGGATTTCATTCACCCTGTCACAGTCACAGCGAAATAGTTTAAGACGCTCGATAACGTAGAGAAGTATGATTTAACAACCCTGTCACTGTAAAGCGGGGAATATTATTATTTAAGACACCTATTGTATCAAACTCCCTAGTTTTATTCTAACAGAATAATAAACTCTGTTGACAAGGTTCATGTTTGTTTACTTCTAATCTCACTCTCTGTCTTGAAATTCTCTCCATCTTTCTGTTAGTCTAGATTAAAACAGATGGCGCCCTCTCTTCTTGTACAACTCTAATTCTTGCACCCATTTTTTTTGTGCAACACTTTATGGTAAGTTGTTTTCTCATTGAAACCAGCTCAAGGACTCACGACTCTTGAACTCAACCAGCCATGGCCTAACACCAAGTGTGGACGGAATCTCTGTCAAGTTACCACAGCATATAAGTAATCCCAGATTTAGAATATATGGGTTATATAGTTTTGAAATTACAAAATATGTCTGTGCAAATATGCACGTCAGCATCTTATTTCATTATAACGTGAAAGTAGAACTTGCAGACACATCATTCGAATATATAATTTAAAAAATGTTCCGTATACTCATTCGTTAGTCTAACCTCGTCCTTTCATTAACCAAATTTTTGCTGTTTTAATGGCTGATCAATATTTTTTTGTTTATGTTTTATGCGGTACATGATAGGTTTCGAAAAACGATTCTTACTTACTTGGTTAGGTTTGGAGTTGAGTTGCATGGCCTTGTGCTCGGAGCGCGGTTTGAGAGTTTCTCTCGGAGACATCGCCAGGTTTGTCGCTTCCATTCTACGACAAACAAGTCAATTACGATGGACATTTGCAATCACAAAACAATCATTGTCAAATGCCAAAAGAGGGGGGTATAAGCTTATAATGTGCAACTATGTCTGTCTGTGGCATCGTAGCTCCCAATCGGATGAACTAATCGGACGCGTTTTTTTTAAAGAAAGCTAGTGTTATTAAGACGGTTTTTAACCAGGTTCCATAAAAATCCGCTGCACTGTTTAAAACACATCAACTCTGAAATTACGGGACGCTATTGTATCGTTTTTTTTTATATTTAATAGTTATACAGAAAAATGGCCAAAGCTGCTATGGGGGTCGCTACGTCATTATTAACTGAATAAAATAACATAATTAATACATTCCGAGGCCAAAACTGGCTATTACCGGCCACAATAATCATAATCACCCAATGGCCCGTACTGTAATAGAAATACAAATCGAGCAATAAAACCGGTCATTATTTCATCCCAAATTTCCAACATTACGGAAAAAAGGACATTACATCAACGACTTCATTTACCTCTGCCGGTCTATAAAGCACTGGCCCAAAAGATCTAGTATTCCATACGTGATTTAATTAACAGAGTAGGAAGGATGAATTTGGTTTGAGTTTTGTATGGCAGTTGTGTTGTTTTAGGGGGGTAAAGTGGGTCGGAACAAAGCGATTTGTGCGATGCGTGTGAACGTATCGGATATCAATTGCCAAGGGCTGCCATGTGCCAAATAATAGCCAAAATCGCTACCAATTTGCATGTTAATATGAGATAAAAACAACAAACTGACTTCAATAAGTTAAAATGACATCTTTTGAAATCGGGATGATGAGGAGAGTTGCCAAAACACGATTTAAGAACCTATAATTTATTTTACACTTTTTAGTGATTAAGTATTATCATGTTTTATCTGGTAGATAATATAAGTAATGGTAATATAAAATACTAAATCTATTTCAGAAGGGTGACGATTATTTTCCTTGGACCAATCACTACATTATATTTTTGCTGCAAATGAGTTGGTCTTTTAAAATAAATGTATAACTTTATGTTATGAATCACTATTTTGAAACTGTCTAAAACTAAAGGTTGTTTTTATTTCCACCGCCTGCATTAATTCGTAGTATTCGTAGTATTATTTAATACTCGTAGTTATAAAATATGAATGAAATAAAATTGAACCACCCATCTAATTTTAAATTATGATTATTATTCAATAGTAACTTTCGGTTATACGTTTGATGCTAACTAGTTCCTAATAACGTACTTTGTAAACATTCACTTTTCACTTTTAAATCTTAAATTAACACTAGTTTTATTATTGCAAACAAAAAACTATTTGTTTTGCAATGTCAACAATTTTATTGCCTTTGTTATCTTTCAACAATCAAAAGGCAATTCTCCAGTCAAAACATTAATTAAACCGTAACAAAACATGTCTCCAGTTTAAATTGATAAATCGGCTCGCCAACCCTAATGTCAAAAATCAACATAGGGTTGGCGACATGGGCGCGAGAGGTTTGCGCCACCCCTGCCCCCTGCCATAATTGATTGAGTTAAACGACATAACATTAAGTTAATGATTGCATATGTTACAGTTGGTGTCGTTGGTGACAGTGGCGTTTGGTTGCGTTATTAGCTGTATTATCTGTTGTATATGAATTATAGGCAATTCGTCATCGTACTGATGTTCAGTGAAATATAGATTTAAGACAGAATGTGGTGGAGATGCTGGGATTAAAAATGGTATTCTTTTAAGAAATGGATAAATAATATAACTTCGATTGTCATAATTCTTTCGCTTTTAAGTTTATTTTAGTGAACGTACTTTATTATACCGTAGATGTCATCATGATTTTAACTTAGAGAGGTATCGCTTTTGTCGGTGAACTGCCCGCCATTCCTCTGTTATTTTGCTAGGTTCTTAACATCTTTATACGACATGACTTTAACTTTTTTTTAAGTAACTTCATTTTCGTCGCACTTTTTTTTTTGTCTCTAATTTTCCCTTCTATGACGTTTCTTATGAAATATCGTATCGGTAGCAATTTAAATTTTACTTACATGATTTAATTTGACGCTTTTATTCTGAGGATGAAAAAAGTCAACACTGATAATTATTTACTTACTTATTTCATTTTATTTAGGCCACTCTCATATTTAACGTGTTCTTGTATTCATTCGTTTTGAAAACATGTTTATTTGTTTTATTCAAAAAAAAATACAAAAATTCCCCACCCCTCAAAATAATTCCCAAAACATTTTTGAAACGAAAAAAAACTATCTATTACAAGATGCACCGAATCATCGCCGAATTAATCATATCCCGCATTTCACGGTTCAACTGCTCCTCTCGCTGTAGTTATTAATGTTATAAAACTTATTATAAAACAGTGCCCATATGGTGGCACATGTGCACTCGTCGAACTAATGTCTGTCCATGTTGGGGCATCGCCTTTATTGCCCTCGGGCCTGATTCGCCGCGGCTCTTAAGTTTCATAGCAGTGCATAATCACGGGTTTTTATGGAATTTGTTAAGTAAATTCAAGGATATTCAAGTTTAGGATTTACTTCAGGTAAACTCTCTATTCAACTGTGAGGTTTGTAAACATTAAACGATATAATTTATTTAATTCAACAGAAAACAAACAAACGAAAGAACTTATAAACTTACTTAAAACTACACTAATCTAACAAACCGCTACCAGTGGGCATTGTTCCTAAAATGCTGGCAGCATTGCCACGTTGAATGGCAATGCTTAATCTTTGTGCCAAGTACAGGCTAGTATTTTTGTCACGGGATGCGTCGATCAGGCGCTTTGACATATCTTTAAACTAATTTGTACTTATGTACGTTTTAGCTTTGTATGTTTTAGGAAAAAAAAGGATGAGATTCTTTCTTAAAATGGAATTAATTTCCTACACTATTTTGCTTTACACTTTACTTTACTTTATACTAATTTTCCAGCCCCGTGCGGTTGCTAGGTTAGAATAGTGCCACTCCATGTCTTCCCGTGGATGTTGTAAGAGGCGACTAAGGGAATAAAGGCTGTAGTTAGGCGATGGGCTTGCACCCTGGTTAACATTTTAGCCTAATCGTGCAAAATGTGATTACAGAATTATCATATTTATTTTAGAGTTGTTGGTAATTCTGTAAGTCTGCCTACCCCACAATGTATGTGATTCTCCAGCTACTTAACCGAATATTATCTGACTCTTTGTTTTCTTGAACATAGCGAAAGAAAATACGGGATTCATTTTACCTAAGACGGAAAAATCAGGCCATTGATAAAACCTCTGACACAGCTAGAAAAGGTTTGATGGAGAAGCATAGTATATATGAGTTTTTATGAGCAACTTAAAAAGTACAAATGTATGACAATACTCGTTTATTGTTCAAAGTGAAACGTAAAAATAATGTAGGTACAGCTAGAATAAGTTTTATATCTTTTAAGCGTTTTGAGACGAAAGAGAAAAATACCATTACACTTGGTTTAATAATTGATCTGAGAACATTAATACTAAAGTAATATTCCCAACATATCCTAAATCCCCTTTCAGAAAACTATTCAGAAATGTAATTAAAAAAAATAACCGCATCATCATAAATATGTTACAAAAGCCCCCCCAACTAATGTTACCATCGACAAGTACAATCCCGGACAAATCCCGCGGCATTGACAACATGTTGTGCATTCCGCGGATAATCCCGGCTCGGGACACTCGAGCTTGTGCTTGAGCGGTCGCTGAAGGGTGACCATGGTCTGCTTATTGTGAGACTTGACTACTGTTTAGACATTGAGAAATAGAAACATGTAAAGAGTAGTGTTGGAATTCAAAACTATAGTTTGATAAGTTTGTTTGTAGCTGTGATGTATTGTATAGTCACCCAATAAAAATGTTGAGCATACTTAGTAGAACCTTGTCATTGCGAATGTCATTGTCATTGTCATGTGTGTCATTTGATGTTCTGTTTAAAGTTTACTATGACAACGCACTAAAGTGCTTATCATTTTCGTTGAGGTACCTACTGCCTGAAATTCTATACAAAGTGACACTTTTATTATGCTCGCCAGTGTAGGTAAATAAATAGAAAGTAAATAGAAATGTAAGAATATGTAGTGTGTAATTTTGAATTTGATTTTGAATTTTGTAAATTGCATCACTACATAGCAACAATGCAAAGGTATAAAATAATTGCTGCGTTTAAATTAAAGACACATAGTTAGTCGTTGAGTCAACAAAAGTCCATTACCATTTACTTGACAATTATTGGCAATCTCTCTGTTATTCTATTAATCTATTGCAGATGCCCTAGCTACAGGCTGTCTGTAACAGTTTAGGGTCTAGATAGAGATAGATAAGACAAGCAAGAGGATGCGCACACGACAAAATCTCGATACAGATTGTTTAGTACATATATTATATAATTTAGATTTTAGTTTGAAACTAGGTAAATTGAAGTAGCATTTTCTCTATCATTTATTTACAATTTTTTACAAAAAAGAAAAAAAAAATATTTTTTTTAGTTACGTCGAACACAACAAACAAAAACAAAAAATACTGCTCCTATTTTTTTATTTGTACTGTATTTGCATTGTATTTGTACTGTATTCACAGGAATCTCCCGCCATGTGGTGGGTAAGCGACGCCACCCCAGCGATACATCGCTCCTCGGAGACGCCGCAGTTGGCGCGATGGTTCCGCGCGGCTGTCTGTTACAGTTTGGGCCCAACTATGCCCTCCCAAGCCAATAAGCAGTATCTCAAATTCAATCCCCAAAGCAGATTCAATTCTATGTCTTTAAAAATAAGGTTGATATTACTACAGAAGGTTTATCTTAGTTACTGCGTTTTTGCTTAGGACGGCAGAACTTGTAACAAGTTTAATTGCGATCCTTTTGAGAGTGGATCGGATTTAAAAAGCGCATTGATAAAGTGATTTGTGGATAATGCAGGGCGTATGGAAGACGCGCGCCGAAGATAGATAAATAAATAAAAACTATGAGCAATCATGGAGCAATCACATAAATTGACCTCTCAAACTAAGCTCTTCTACTAAGGCTTGTCCGAGTAATTTATTTATTTAAAGAACATATCTGACTAACACTTGATGCCAAAGCGTCAGACACGGAATATTTATATAATTCCACTTCAATTATTTGTACAAGTACTTACAATAAGCAACACAATATTATTAGACCTATATAGACTATATTCATACAGTGAAATACATAGAAAACATCCAAGACTAACTAGGCTAGCCGCGTCGTTCATAATCAATAAAAAAAAATAGGCACAGCAGTGTCAGATTTTTTGGACGCCTGTCTTACGATATACGAATCAACAATAAAGTAGCGGCGCGTTGTAAACTGTTATGGCTGCTATAATTTAGCGGCCGAAAATTCATAGTCTCTCTTTTTAACCAAACGAAAAAAAGAGACGTAATTAGTGATACCCTTCAATTGCTGCCAATGTGGCCACAGTGTTATAGTTTAAGAACCATATGATACGAGTATGCACTTGTTCTGAAGGCAATGAAGTTTGTAGGCACCAGCTCTTTAGATATGCGGATTTGATCAGCGAGATCAACATTATTAAGATCAATCAAGGAGGGAAAATCATTTGCTTATCATCATTTATGGAACTGCATACAAATAGTTTCATTTATATGACTAATGAAAGTGTGAGGGTCTAGTACAGCTACCTGAGTGACGCCAGCAGTGAGATCACTCTAAATGGAAACTGCGTCATTTACAATATGCCAAATTTCAGTCTGAATATTATACTGAACAAATTTTAAATTATTCGAAAGCTACATGTTGTATTCGAGCTGTGTATGTTAGAATGTGTCATTTATTTGCTATAAGTAACTTAGGTTAGGCTTGAACTGTAAGTGATGTCAAAAAATTAAATGAATAAAAATCTAAAAAAAACGAAGTTAGGATTGAGAATTATAAAGTTTTCAAAAAGATCTAACACTTTATGCCTCTAATGATAGAGTCGTGTCAGATATTTCGGAGCCTAATCTCGAATTACATATTAATACTGGCGACTGTACAACATAAAGTAAAGTATTGTAAGGTACATTTGGTCCATCAGCTAAAATGGAAACGCTAAACGTCTCATTAATAATTGTCTCAATCCGAAGCTTAAACAAACTGCAGAGTTAATCGACGAGTTATTTACTCGCTGTTAGCGTCCTTTTATGTCAAAAGTTGTCGCAACTTCAACCTTAGTGCTCAGAACATAACGATGGAACGATTTAACAGTGTTAACACACTTAATGGCGCAGTTAATCGAGGATTAATATTAAAGCGAGCTGCTGTTTGCCTAACTGGAGTGTTTGAGTTGCGAGATAAAGACGATTGTGTATTAAATAAGAGATGCGATTGTTTGAATTTGGAGTTGTTAGATGAATTAGTTAATTGGGATTTTAAATTTAGATTTTAAGTGTAAGCGACCTTTACGTTTTGAGAAAAAAAAACAACTAAATAGCCAACGGACGGACTTGTAAGTAAATTAAATGAATAGCAGCAGTTATTATGAAAAAAAAAACGTTTTTTTGGAATTTGTTTGTTAAAATTGCGACTAAATATGATGTGAGCACTATTGCAACGAAAAAACCTAGGGTAAAGTCACCAGTAGTGGTCAGCCAGAGACCTGTGTAATCGGCCTCTGCCTCAACTTGGCATGAGTGGGAAGAGTGAGAAAGATATATTTCATACTCTTTGCACTTATACAAGGTCGAGTTCTGGTCTCTGGCTGACCACTGGTGACTTTACCCTATTATAGATAATCTGTTACCCTTATAAAAAAAACTAAATGCCAGAAATAATTCTAACAATGTCCAGTAATCCCCCCAATAATTGACCAAATGACCAAATAAAAATAATTAGACGATACTTTGTACCCTTACTTGGTCAAATTGCACCTCAATGTACCTTTAAGATCCATTGCGCGAGCCAAAGCTCATAATTGAATTTTGCATCACCCTGGATATTAACCCTCTCGCTGACAAAGACCGGGTTGATCCACGCTCCGTGTATTTTTCGCACAATTGAATTCCTAAATAACCCCCATCCCTTTATTGGTTTTGAATACAGGAGCCATTCAGACTGAATTTACAATTTATAATGTATTTTTGTTTAAATGACGTAAATTTAGAGTGCTTTAATTTCGTGTCGTGATCAAGCCGGATTTTATGTAAAGGGTGAATAAAATTGTTAATAATCATGTTATAATAAATAATCTACAGGGTGATTTTGAAACCGTACACATAACTCACTTTTCTTAAATCACTTAATCATCCCCAACCACTGTAGTGTAAAATTAACACAATTTGTGACTACAAGTTTCATGCGACCGTGGGGCCGTCCCGTTGGCCATGGTATTGTAGATGTTCTTAGGTCAAATGAATAAAAGCAAGAGGGTATTTACAACTCAGAAGAAGTAGACACTTCTGTCAAATCATATCTTTTATCACTAGTTGTCAATAGTTGACATGGTATCCTCGGGATAGGAGCGATCCACGACCTATGTAACGTGTTATATTATTAGGCACATACCTTGCCGCTTATAAACCCGCTGTACCCAATTGATTTTTCTAACTTAACCTAAAGTCCCAGCCATGAAAATTGACAACCAAATGAAATGGTATGTTTATTGCATAATGTATAAATAGATTTATGTATACATTTCAGTGCGCAGCTTCATTTTAATATTCAAGAGTCGGTATATAATCTGGGGCCAATAAAACTTTCATAAACATTAAGCAGATAAAAAGAAAATCCATTGCAGGTAGGTACATAAATAAGTCCAAATAACTTGTTATACAGAACAATAACAATCAAAGTTAAGCGTCAACAGCGAAATTGGCAAAAATACAAAAAGTCGTTACATCAAGTTTTCCCATCAGCAAGTTTAAGTAAGCGGGCAGCACATAAACATGTAAATTGTCGGATTAACTTATAACAGTAATTGAATAGGCGCCGGATGACATCTGCAAGATTTGATGAGGGGTTTTTAAAGTAGGGCGCATTGTTAATACTTTGAGGTGTTTTTTTGTATTTTTTTTTTGAGCAGAGGTTGTTTTATTTTTATAAAAAGCTACACCTTTAATATTAGTAATCTTGCTTTAAAAGCTAGTGAACTTGGTTAGAGAATCTCAGAACACCCTTTAATCTATTGCCGTCGCAGCGTCTGATCTGACTGTTTCATGTCGATACGAGCTACCAGTGGAGTATACGAGTTGCCGTATTGCCCTTTCCGCCGAGACAGACATAGCGCTTTTCACAACTACTGCAAGAAAATAAAAGAAAAACTAGACATTTAATTCAGTCAGCAAACAAGTCGGGAAAATCTTCTTGGCCTGTTTCATGTATTCTAACAGGCCGGCCTGAAAAATATTTGTAAGCAGGTACGTGAACACACGCGTTCACACGATGTACCTGTAATGTAACAAATATAAAACCTCATTAGTACTAAAATTCGTAAACGAAAACAGAATCTCTTTAATAAATTAAACTTTATAAAAACACGCGCATCTTTAAACGTTTGCGAAAGAATTAATCTTCAACGTTAGGTTAATGTAGAAATAATGGTTTTCCGCGAATCGCCCCTGTTTGTTTCAATTAGGGGCCGGGGCTGGGGGCCGAGGGCCGGGGGCGGGGGGGCCGCTTAAACAAGAGACCATCTATATTTAAACAGGGACAGAAATTAAATCTTACGTCTCGCGGAATGTGTTTTGGGACATCCTGTAGGGGATTACATTGTGATTTTTACTGATGATTCATGATTACTTGGAGCGAAGAAAATAAATTGGGTTACATTCGTAGTTTATTAGTTTCTTTTTTTATTCGTGACGATTTTTAGAATCACATTATTCAGCTGACATGTTATTAAATCGGTAGATTCGAGATCGGTATATTAAATTTCAATCTTACGAGACTATTTTGAACCAGATCCCGTTTTTGTAAAGTTGCATAATTTAAACCTAATGACTGCAATATTATGATGACTATATCACCTATATAGGTATAACTGATCCGACAATGTATTCAGAAGGTGAAAACAGAATATTAGAACTAGTTTTACTTAAAACTATCACTATAACTACTGTAAATATATCGTTGGTGTATCTAAATAAATAAATAAAACATATGTTTGCCTAGGCAGGAGCTTCAAATGGAGAAAAGCAGTTTCGACTGAGAAATCAAGAGAAGAATCAAAAACTCTTTTCATCGCGCATACCACAAAACCAGAAGACGAGGGTCAGATAAGTGCTACCTACCTGTACTGTTGTACTGACATACGGATCCGCGACAGACAGGACACTCACTGTTCGACTTGTCGACCAACTGAAGGTTGCTCAGTGAGTTATTGATAGCTGTGCTCGGCGTGTCCTCGAAGACCAAAGTTACGGACATAGGTAGCTTAAAGAGTGTAAAAGCTGAAAAGGCAATGGACTGATCATATTTGCCGTGGGACCGTCAAGCTCTGGAGTAGACGAGTACCGTAAACCGCGGAAATCGGCTAATAACTGCTTACCATCAGGTGGCAAGTTTTATAAACCTACAATATACAATTTTACAGGTCTAAACTGGCAACACTACTCTAATGGCTGGTCGTCATTGGTCGAGGTTGAGATTGGTCTATCTTACTAAAAAAAACCGCGTCAACATCCGTTGCGTAGTTTAAAAGATCTAAGCATGCATAGGGACAGACAGACAGACAGCGGGAAGCGACTTTGTTTTATACTATATAGTGATTGTTATGTTCCAGCTTAATTAGATACTTTCAGTTGTAGGTAGGTACTCTACTCCTAATAATTTGGCGCAAGTGTAATATGAGTAGACAAGCACGCCTCCCCTGTTAATTATCAAATGACTAGTTGATTACATCCTGTAGATACAATGGTTTCAAGTTTGTTATAACAAACACTTATTAGTAGCATTTTTTTTAATTTAACTGTTGGTTATTCCACAAAGTTAAAATATTAACCTAGGTATTGGTTATTATTGTATCTATCCTAACCATCCCTTCGTACCAAAAACCGTGTGATATTTATAAAAGGTAGGTACTAAGTACTTACAAAAAAAGTTAAGCAAATAAAGACATTTTTGACATGCAATGCAATTAATATTGTAATATTACATTGCTTAATAAATAAACTAAACTAAACTAGACATAATAATGAAGTACTAGATGGGACACGGAATGACTGGCAACCTATTTTTTTTAATAACTGAAATACCAATGACGTCACATTATTTTGAACCCACCTTACTATCAAGGACTCAGAATAGGTATGTCATCATCATCACGTCAGCCGAAAGACGTCCACAACTGGATATAGGCCTCCCTCAAGGCTCTTCACTCAGACCGGTCTTGTGCTTTTCGCATCCACCACATTTAGGTAGTTGCAAATGTTACAATACTAATAATAGTACATTATGATGCAGGAGTAGAAAGTATATATAACTTTACACGAGTCCCGAGATATGGCCCGAGCTGCAAGCGACGGACAAGACTCGGGACGAGTGTAAGTTAATAGTTACAGTTGCGCACGTGTATCAAAAAAATCAATTAAATCAAAGTAATAAAAGATACAATTTTATTTAATGCTTATTCTGATAAAAAATCACAGCGCAATTAGAACAATTAAACGAAAATAATTAAAAACCCAACTTCCCGCACGATATGCAGTTACAAAAAGTAAAAAGCACTAGGTCGAAAAATCCATCTTTCCGTTCAGTATACAGCTACAAAAAGTACAAATTCTTACACATGCAAAAAGACTTAACACAATTATGCACACTGTGTTATATTTTAAAATATACTGTTTCAGCAAATGTACTACTGCTTTGTCGTATAAGATTTCTATACCACAACGACTTCCGCACCCCAACCCTCTTACGTATCTATGATAAGAAAGAGGCTGTGAACATCAGGGGGGTGAATGTGATTAAGTATATCCTTATAACTACTGTATTTTTTCTGGTAGCCGTGTGAAAATTCGAGTTGTATATGTTATTCGAGGCTTGTGAAGGTCATATTTTCGTAATTTAAAAGACAATGTCGTCAATGGAGTCGTGACAGTGCCGGACCAGGATAGTATTTAATCCTTTTAAACGAAAATACTGTTAAAAATCATAAAAGCGTGAGAATAAATGCGGTTTCATTTTATCTTTTTTTAAACACATATTGAATGGTATATTTTTTTAATTAAAATTCTTGCCTTATCTAAGATTTTCAATAAAAATTATGTCAACCCATTATTAATTTGTGTAGCTAATTATATAATTTTACAAATGTGACTTAAAATACATTAAAATGTTTTATGTAGGTATTGATAAGAAAGTGTTAAAATTTTAGAAAAAAAAACATGAAGGCATGTTTTAAAATGTCAAAATGGATAAGGAAAACGCTCGCTAAAAAATGGAAAGCTAACCCTCCCATCTAAATACACTTTTTTATGGGTCTCTAACTCATAATTACCTACCTAGGTATACTAAGTTTTTGTAGTGGTCCAGATTAACTAATTGAAATAATTACGTAATTAGAGAAAATAATTATGAATAAAAATGTTTTTTAATTTTTCTAACAATAAAAAATACCATTAAAAAGTTATTACAAAAAAAAATAAGTTCCCAGAAATATAAAAAACCCCAAAAACTGACATTAAAACAGTTAAAAAAAATGTTTTTTTTTATGCCGCTAAAAACGTGTAAGTATTTCGACACTCAAAGTAATCAAAATTTATATGGTATTTTCCGTTGACCTAGACCTATAAAATTTGGCAGGTAATACCGTCTTATAATACAAGTATAGGGACAAATTAAGTACCAACCTGTATAATCCACTTAACACTGACACCACTCAAAACCGGCGCATAGCGGCTGGCAGCCGGGCCCGCACTGTCGCTCCCGCCCGACCAATCCCCGCCCCTCTCCCGTACATCCCGCCCAGCCATTCAAAACCCACCAATAAGAGGGCCAGTAAAACTTTATTTACTGGAAACCTCCGCCCGCAGTTGCCATCTCCGCGTATCGATTGGGCCCTCTACTTATTTAAGGCGGGCGGGAGAATTAATTTTGTGATTGAAATTACGACGGTATTAACTCGCGCCTGGCTCGTTCGATTAAACGCTCTTTGTGTGGGTGTATTGTCGGGTAAACAGGATTAATATTTCAATGTGTAGGTGCAAAGGTTCCTGAAATTTTGCGTTGAGTGTTTTCATATTTACCTTGTACCTGCTTATATATAAATTTATTTTAGTGGAAATGGTTTTCAGGATACGTGAGAATGAATGACGTAGTTAGTGAATACTGTGGACGAGTTGCATAAACGTCCTTTAGCTATAGAAAACTAGGTGACATGGCAGCAGGACTTGAGGTGACGTTAAATTTAAAAATAAATGTTTTTGCAAATGATGGGCATATTTTTTTTAGTCTCATGTTAAAATACTTTATTCTAATACCTACATCTGAAATTGTTAAGTGCATGGGCAATATTTTACGATGATACTAGGTTAAAAAAATACTTCTTACTTAGTACTTATTTTTCTTATTTTCTTTTCTTATTCGGGAATTTATTCTTTTTTTTATTTTTATGGCATAGATAAGGCAAACGAACACACAGGCCACCTGATGGTAAGTGGAAACTGTGATCCATAGACATTCGCACTCAAAAGACTGCAATGCAATCCTAAGACTGCAAATGCGTTGCCAACCCTGAGGACTAAGATAGAATGCCTCTAAGTATGCTAGTTATTTCACCGGCTGTCTTACCCCCAAACCGGAACACAGCAATGCAAACACTGCTGTTCAACACAATTCGAAATTTAAAACAACCTGTATAATGGTTTAACAATAGGGATGTCGATTAACGGGTAAAAATTGGCTCGTTTTCTTTTCCATGTCATAAACAGACAACTGCCCAAAATATTTTACAATGCCAAAGTGCTCACTCCGTTGTTGGATAGGTATCATATTTGCAAAACATGATATTCTGAAAATAACCTAAACTTACCTACGATTTTATAACAAAACCCAACTATTTGTAAATATCATGTTTTGCGAATATCGTGTTTTGCTAGTATGATGTTATGCGTATAATATGATGTCTTGCGAGTATAATGTTATGCGTAGGTAATATGATGTTTTGCTAGAAGGTACCACGTTTAATCAAACAAAGAATTAACTCAAAACAAAATTCAGTTTTAGATAAAACTCTACTTTCAAAAGTTAGGGATAAAATTCGAATGTAGGTAGTATTTCTATTTAGAGATATTTCTTTGTTTGATTAAACGTGCGCGTATGATCTTAATATTATGCGTATAAGATGTTTTGCTAGTATAATCTTTTGAGAATATGATATTCTGTACATAGGGTAATGGCTTCAAACTTCGATTTTCAAAGGCCTCAGGTTTAGGACGATCATGCTAGTTTCGAGGGAATAGCGACAATTGACTTCAACATAACCTAGTGACTAAATAAATTTAATATTTTGAATGATGGTAGGACCTTGTGCAGGGTCCGTCCGGATCGCTACCACCATCTCATGCTTCAACCTACCGCCAAGCACCAGTGTTCGCATTGTTGTGTTACATCGTGGAAATAAGACTACCGCTGAAATTACTAGCATAGAGATACCGTACCTATATCATCTTAGGGCCTGTTGTTTGATCAGTAGTTAAACTAACTACCTAATCGTTAAAAATCGTAACTACTGGTTAAATCTCAAGGAAATGTGTCAACTATCGATTCCTTTTTCGAATTTTAACAATTACTTGAGTTTGATCTAACAACAGGCCCTAAGTCCTCAGGGTTGGTAATGCATTTAGAGCCTTAAGATTGTAATCTTAAGGATTCTTAAGTCTATGGGTCTCAATTTCCACTTACCATCAGGCGGCCAGTGAGGTCGAGTGACTTCTCCTTGTCATAAAAAAACAACCTCGAAATTTAACTGTACTTAAAATCGTATCTTTCTATATTAATCAATTAGCGACCCGCCCTGGCTTTGCTCCGGTTTATCTGAGTATGATATAGCCTTCCTTGATAAATGGGCTATCTAACACTGAAATATGTAATTTCCTGAGATTAGCGCGTTCAAGCACGCAAACAAACAAACAAACAAACTCTTCAGCTTTATAATAATTTGCAAACTCCAGCTGTATTTAAGGATTAAGGCTTCCTTTTGAGTAGGTAAAGTTTATCCTTAACGAAGGTATTAAGTACCAAAGTAGGTATTACTTTGTTTCACAACATAATGATGTTTTTACAAGTTTAATAATGAATGTATACTACAACTTAGTTTATTTTAAATACTTATTAATAGTACTTTTTCGAGTCAAATCGGAGAAATACTGGAAAAGGGCCGAATCTTAAGTACCTACCCGAAACCGACGTGCGTGCATGACTCGATGTATGAATGTGAAAGAAGCGAAAGAAATTTGTCAAGATCGTAGCAAATGGAAAGAAGTGGTCTCACTCTGCCTATCCCTCTGGGAACAGGCGTGATTTAATGTAGATATGTATGTATGTATTAATATTTATGTGATGACTGGTGAGCATACAAAAATTATTTTCTGATATATGTTTAGGTACCAACATGTAAGTACTCTAGTTGTACTCGTTAATAGTATTTTTGAGATTACGATATTGTAAATATCTCCTTGATAATAATATTCGTTTTCTCAGTTGTCACTGCATTCCCGATGCAGTTTCCAAAACACACAGTTTCATTTTGTATAATTTTACATGTTTTTCATTATTCCTGGGAATCAAAGAAATCATACATTGAATAGGCTGGATGTTAAAATAAGCGTTAATTGCGTGTCTGAACTTACGTGCGCCGTTGTAAGATTGAAACATCCCTGTAGGTAATCATTCTTTCGGCTCTCTCTTGGTCTTTACAAAGAAGAGGATCAAAAATCTTTCTGTACCTTAACAGGAAAAAAATCCCTTATAGGATCACTTGATTGTTTGCTATCTGTTTGTCAATACCCTTGATTCTCATAGTGCTTAGCGGTACACCCCGAATTAAAGTAAAGTTCTGCAAATGGTTAAAAGCATGACAATCGGAACGATTGATCTTCCATAAGAATCAATTTGTCCCGAAGCACGAACAAAAAAAAAGGAGAAAACCTATCGTGTGTGGTATCTAATGATTTTAAAACTATGCCACATCATTATATTTCAGTCAGTTGTTTTAAATTAAAATAAAAATCATTTTTAAAACATACCAAGTTTGGGCTCCGCCAGATATAAGTAAGTAATACGATTTAATTATGTGTTATTATTTTTAGAACGCAATCAAAATATACTCATAGTTAGGTTAACTGGGAGAAATCCCTTAAAGGGATAAGTTCGCCATTGTACACTTTATCTTAAGTTTATGTAGGTAGGTACCTTAGGTACCTATACTTACTTGTAATTGTTTTTTTTTGTCCATTAAAGAGTTTACATACATTATACGACCGTTTTTGCCGTAATTTTGATACTCGCCAGAGAATAAAAACCTATAGGGTAAGTACAGCCACGAGATAAAATTTGGTACCCACGCTAGGTCCAAAGTCAATCTGACAATCTACAACAATAATGTTGAGTTTCCTAAAAGTGAAAAATGACTTGACACTTTTCTTGAAATGAACAAAATAATTGTTTTCATTTTGTATGCAGACTTGCCTTCGGACTGTCAAAATGAAAACGTTTGCGATTGCGAGTGGGTGACTGAAATCATACAATAACTATACCGCTGCCCCAACCCAACCCCACTAACTTGCATCCTTAACGGCAACGCTCTCACCTACGCATCGATTTTTAAAGACTTGAAATCATGTTCAACGTAAAGGTCACAGATTCTAATCTAAAAAAAACGAAGTACAAGTAAGTACACATAATTGACCCTTTTCATTTCGCACAATAAAAACTCTAAAAGTGCGATAACATCTAAACTACCCTTTTTTTAAAAGGAGCACAACTATTATTACCATCCTATCACGTCTTCAACCTTATTGCACAGTATAAAGGGATAAAGCTCTATTCGTTTTTAATTTGAAGTATAACCTTTTCGGTTTAGAAGGGTTGTATAAATGTTGAGAATATGACGCGTGCAAATAATCAGTGTCATAATGAAGCCCATCTGCCGCTTAACCCCCAATTATAGCATTAAGCCGGAAGGGTTCGGGCCGAGGGTGAGAGAGAGTGTCGATATCGATGTTTATACTAGGATTTATGCTGTACTGTAAAATCGAATAAATTAACATTAAAAAAGCCTACCTATACACGAGTATCAGTATTATCAATAGAATTAATAGAACACGCTGTATAGTATTATATTTATATTACACTACATACCTACCTATCTAAAGTATTTTTTCGCACCTTTTCGCGAATTTTATCACTTTTTCTTTTTACTTTTTGGCAGTGTTTAAGACCAATCATATACCACTGTTTTTATTTTAATTCCTTATCAATCTTAGTTCATTAGTAGATTACCTACTACTATTACTATTATTACTATTCTATTCATTACCATACGAATCTTAAAAGGGCTTTTGTTAGTTAATGATTATTTAGAATACATGTGGTTTGTTTTTCAGAAGAGTATTAAACAATTAAATTAAGTAAGCAAATGAATAAGTAAGAAATACCTATGTCCGTGTCTTTTTAAAGTCAAGGCCAATCGGTATCACCGCCGTATACTTTTTTTACTGAATATAACAATCATTTATTAATTCCCATCGATAAATCCTAATCCATCGCCGCGCATCCCTAGCTATAATAACAACCGGCTGCTCAATACGCGAATAATGAAGTGTCGTCACGCCGCCATTGTCGCTGCAGTGTGCGCGCGCCCTTACCGCGCCGGACGCAGTGTGCACCCACCCTTATAATAGGGTTGTCGGGTTTTGGACATAATTGACAGGTATGCAATAATTTTATTACTTCGATTATTGGTGTATCGTAAAATAAAGATTAAATAGGTATCACATGGATAATTTAACTCAAATTTACCTAGCACCAAACTAAGCTCTAATTTGGTACTATGGGTACCAGGCAACGATAAACATAGAAAAACGTAGAAAACATTCAAGACTGGAACAAATGCACGCACTCATAACACAAATATTTGCCGTGCTAGCTAGTTTCGTAGGCGGGGTCACATAGTAATATAATCATGGTAAAGGAACCTACTCTTTTGTTTTTTGTGTCTGTGCAAATATACCCAATTATAAGATGTCGTTATAAGTCAAGTAGGGTTTACGGACGGCATAATACATTAATTATAAAAGTAATTTTTTTATTCATTTTCCAAACCTTCATGTCAGCAAATTTCCCTATATTTATTTTTAACCGAAACTATAAAGTATCAATCAAATCATTATTTTAAAACTCCCGAGTGGCAACCCTGCGGCAGGATCAACTATACCTGCCCACGCCAGCTTATTCGCCGTATTGTCAAAGTTGAGGTAATGGCGGCTTACTGCAGTTAGTGCAACTGGCCACGTGCTGCTTAAGAAGAGGTTTAGAAAGAAGAGGTTTGATCAAACACCGAACTCGGAATTAATATAATATCTATTAAATACTTAGCCACTCACGTGCATTGTGTTAGCCCTTATTCGCTTATAAATAAGGTCGATCAAATTTGCCCGAGCAATCCAGTGAAGTCAAAGAAATTAGTTTAAAGTTGCGTTTCCACCAGAGCGGTGCGAGGGCGCTAAGATTTTGCAGTTGAAAGTTTTCTACCAGACACTCTATATTTAGTCGAATTACCAATACATGCAATCGTTTTGTTACTCGGCCGCCATTACTGTCAATTAAATAGAACGTATGTACAGCCGTCATCACAATTTGATTTCTAGATCACTAAGGCCCTGTTGTTTGATCAATAGTTAAACTAAGTAACTCATTGTTAAAATTTTAAAAAGGAATCGAAAACTTAAAGGAATCTCTAGGAGATGTATCAAATTTTCAACTCCTTTTTCGATTTTTAACAATTAGTTAGTTTAACTACTGATCAAACAACAGGCCCCTAGGACTATAGTCATAGACCCATTGTCATAGTCATATTAATTTATTGCTTTATGTTGTACAATGAGTCTTAAAAATACAGTAGGTAGCTTGTTAAAGTGTCGTTGACAACCAAAACGTAATAAAGCTCTAGTTTCCTATAGTACAAGGCCGGTAAGAAGTTAATCCTGACACATTGCACGACCATGAAGTTTCTGACTATTTAAATAGTTGACAGCAGTAAAACAATGCTAAACTTATTTGTTGCGTGTGAAGGAATAGTAATAACAGCATTGTTTGACTACTGTCAACATTATCTATATTCAGAAACTTCATGGTTGTGCAATGTGTCAGGATTTACTTCTTATCGGCCGGGCACTATATAGGATAGCGGTGCCGTCATATAGCGGTAAATGACGTCACAAAGAACGTTGTCTATGTAAACAAAATGGCGCGGTTTCCTAGAGGGCGCTGATTGACACCGTAATATTAACCTAGTATTATAGCAGCCGTAATATTACGGCCGCTATAAGACGGCACCGCTATCCTAGGAAACCAGAGCTTAAGAGACTACATTTGGTTTATAATGTTACTTTGATAAAGCCCATAGTAGACTAGAAATCAAATTGGTTGACTCATGATACCACATAAACAGACCTACAACCTACTCATACAACTCAATCACAACCTAAATTCCTCCAACCCACGTAAGTACGATCGGCCTTATAGCTGCACACTTTAGTACCTTGTCGCCTTAACACCTTTGCCATATTACTGCAGCAGTACAAACATGACGTTAATATAACAAAGCACTAAATTGTACTACTTATATGGCGGTTACTCGTATCTCCATTAAAACAACATTGCGTCCGCCGATCACCGGCGCGGAAAGTTAACACCGCGTTCAAATTGCACGGGAATTCAATCAACAATCGCTAAATTGAGAACGGGCAGGAGTGGGCAGGAATGAAAATGAATTGACTGTAGGTAAGTGAGGACAAATAAATAAGGAATTATGTTTTTTGGCTTAGGGGGTCGATCCGCAATCGTAAGGTACCGAGTTCGAACTTCCGCGGTCACCATGTACCAACCAATTAGTTTTTTTATTTATGTAAATACCTAGATTATTTTACAGTGAAGGAAAAGCATTGTGAGGAAACTTGCGCATTCGAAAAGCTGAATGTGTAAGGCGATAATTACACAAAGGATCCCAAAGGGTCCAAGTGCATCCGAAAGGGCCCATCTGTCAACACAATTCCTTGTCCGAAACTCCGTAATCTTAAGACTGCACCGAGCAAACGTCCAGCGTCCAGTGGCGCCCTAGTTACTATTATTGTGTTTTCTAATTAACTAAAGAATTTCCTTGCAATCAGACGTGTTTTTGTAGCGCAAGTAAAACACAATTTATGGGATACGTAAGAAACTTTAATAACAATTACCCTTTGAGTAGTCAGCTTAACGGGAAAAGGTGGCCACTTTTTTCCGTTAAGTTGATAACTCGAAGGTGAATTGTTATTAAACTATGTGATATATCTTTTAAGTTGTGTTTTCATTTGTAGTACAAAAACCTACCAACCAATTTCAAGAAAATTCTTTAGTTTATTAGAAAACACAATCATAGTAATTAGGGCGCCACTATTACATCCAACGTACACTCGGCAGTCTTAAGAAGTACCAGCAACAGAATGGTAGAAAGAGGTTTGTAAGGAAGAATATTGCGAAGGCGATTCGAAAACTTGACGTATGATTGGAATTTCATGCTCGAGCTGCCGCGTGCAAGTGTTAGGTTTGCCTTTCCTTGATGAATTAAGAAGCGAATACTTATAAATATTTTTTATCTATCAGCAACCTAGTTAGTACTGGTACAGATTGACAAAATAAAGTAAGTGTACCCTGTGATTATGTACCAGTTGGTTTACGTAATAACGAGTCGGCGGAGCGCGTGATGGTATTACCCTAACCCGCTTACTGCTGGGGGTAAGGGTAAGGCTGGGTAAGGGTAAGAGGTAAGAGGGTAAGTATGATGCGATTGTTTCGAGCCTGGCAAGTCATTACGATAGTGAACTCGATTAGAATCTGGTTGAGATTTATTCAATCTGTATTTTTTTTAATTGCGTGTAGGAGGCAAACCAGCACACAGGCAGGCCACGTGATAGTAAGTGGGATTTGCAACTTATTGAACTTTTAATTTTCAAGACTAAAATTTTATGACTCCCAAGACTTCGAATGCGTTGCCAACCCTGAGGACTGAAATGAAATGCCTATATGCTAGTAACTTCACCGGGTGTCTTAACACCACATAACAATACGATCCATTGCTGCTTAAGCAGCAAGGTAGGTTAAATATACTTAAGTAGGATTAAGGTCAACTAAAAACAGACAGTAGTGTTTTCAGTCCATCATCATTCCGAAAAATTGTAGATTTTTTCTCGTAAAGATATCTACTTTTATGATTTTTTATTTAAGTCTACCTCTTAGCGTGTCGACGGCATGTTATATAAGAGCTGGGTAGTGATTCTGTAAACAACGCCAGTCATGCGGACTGTCGAGTGATATCCAAGCGGCGAGATTAAGTAGTCCCGTCAGTGCGAACAAAACACATTGTAGCGCGTGCATTTTCAATTAAGCAGCCTTATACGTTCGACCTATCGTGCTGCTAAATTGAAAATGCACGCGCTACAATGTGTTTTGTTCGCACTGACGGGACAACTTAATCTCGCCGCTTGGATATCACTCGACAGTCCGCACGACTTGCGTTGTTTACAGAATCACTACCCTGACCAATATTCTGCCACACCAACGGCATTGTGAGTGGCGTCATATACCTAGGTCCTGCCGCATGCAGGTGTCGGGGCACGCGGGGCTGCAGGAGATGCGTCATGGACTGTGGTGAGGCGCCGTAGCTGCAGTGGTCTTCGGCGGTGTAGCCCCCCCAAGTTTTATCTGTATCTACCGACCTGCCGAAGTGCCGACCGCGTGCAGTCTGTTGAGCGACTTCCAAGTGGGCGACCCTCCCTCATGTTATAAATATTATTTTTCCGGTTCAAATAAATGTGTAACTACTTTATTTTATTAAAAATCAATACTACAATATACCATATCTAAAAATTCGGTTTTATTTACTACCAGGATCAACTAGCTGCCCGCCAGCGGCTTCGACCCGCTGCCAATTTTCAACGTTCCCACGTTCCCATTGGATTTTTCTATTTTTTTCTTACATAATAAACCTTATCCTGGCAATAACGAACACATTAAAAAGCAAATCAGCCAAATCGGTTCAGCCGTTCTCGATTTTTGTGCTTAGCAACAAATTTAGTGAAGCATTTTTACTTATATAGAATTAATTGTCGTGTCGTTCTTAGAAGACATTGCATAAGGAATTAAAAAAATGCTCAATTCGGAACTATCGCTCTTCGGAATTATGTAACTCCTAAAATCCGCTTGCCAGTAGGTATCGCGTTTTACTCCTAGGCACAACCCATTTCCAAAACCAAATATCCACTGCATATCAGATTCGTAGAATGCAATGGTCTGAAACTAAAGTTTTAGTTCTCGGACCATCCATCCATAGAAAAGGTGCCTACCCTTTTGAATTTGGAACAATGTGTGACGGCACAGAAGCATAAAATGATTGAAATGCGCAGAAAGGTGAACTTATAAAGCAGTATTAACCAGTACAGATGTAGTGCAAAATGATTTTCCTTCGGAAAAACTCGGATCTCAATCGGAATACGATGGCACCCGAACTGTCAATCAATGATTGTATTAAATGAGTGACGTTTTCATGTCCATTAAAATGGAACTTTATTGTTTAGTGTCAAATGACAAAGTGACAAATGACAGCATTTGTCATTTGTCACTAAACAATAAAGTTCCATTTTAATGGACATGAAAACGTCACTCATTTAATACAATCATTGATTGACAGTTCGGGTGCCATCGTATTCCGATTGAGATCCGAGTTTTCCCGAAGGAAAATCATTTTGCACTACATCTGTACCTACTCGTTAGGGTTACCATACCATACCAATGAAGGTATCTGGGTTTATTCTACCACTTCCAAGAAGAATGATAATAGGAGAGTAATGCAATTAAGGGTGCAGAGCAAGTTTAAAGCGGGCGGGATTAAGTCGGGTCGATCCACTTGAAAACTTCGATTGGTACCGTCGAGCTAAGAAGGGCTCAAAGCTGATAGTTTAAAAGGGTATTTATCTTTATACGATAAATCGTGTAGGTATAATGAATTCGCTAGCCGTTATCAAATCTGTGCTATCGTAGGTATATTTTTTAAGGCTACATAATTTCGAAGTCATAATTCCGAATTGATCAAAATTCCGAAATTTGCATAATTCCGAACGCAATTATAAAACTAAACGAAGAGAAACGCTGGCTAGCGTAGTGCGTTGTCTGTGCCCTCTGGTTGTAATTCCGCCTCTTCAAACGAAGCGCTTTGCATCATCATTTATAAAGCGTACAGTAAAGGAAATTGAATCCTAGATCACTTTGGACTATGTCATAGTGGCGTAATCGATCAAAACTTATGAGGCTTCTTATGATTTTATTTACAGTGTCACTTTGACATAGTCCAAAATTGTGTAGGAATCCATTCCCTTGACTGTACCTACTGCAAAAGAGTGGAATGCGCTTCTGCGCGTATTTGAACTCGCTTTATCATCGACAAAAAGAGTATCCATAACCTTAATGCAGACTTAAAAATAATTGAAGATTATCGAAAACAAACGACAAAGCGACTCACCTAAACGCAATCATAATACAGCGCTGACAACGCTGTTGTATTGCGTCCAATTGTGGAGAGATTTGGCAAATTTTCATGTTTGCTTTTAATATAATTGTTCAGTTTATCTGCAGATTACCGGGCGCCCAAATTGAATTGTAATAGCGGACGGTTATTAATAACCTGGCCCAGGGCTGGCGAGGGGTTAAAACAGGAATCGATTTAATTTTGTTAGGTTTTATGGTGCTGTCATGATTTGGCATTGCGTAACTGGTTTAATATATCAACTAGCCGTTGCCCGTGACTCCATCATAAAGAAGTCGTTTCGATTTTACCTCAGAAACTGTCCAACTATACGGGATAACTAAACTAAATTCAACTATCTTATTAAAATCGAAACTTTTATGTGGTCATCTTGCACCGTGTTATAAGTTATAAACAAATATGAGAAGGTGGGTTTTCGTTTTTTTTTTTTAATGACTGTCTGCTGAGTTTCTTGCGGCGTTTCTTCTCAGCAGTGTCTCCTCTTGGGAAGCGCTGGTAGATTCTTGACGTGTATAAGTGCCCGTACGGCCTACTTACTGAATAAACGTCTTTTATCTTTATCTTTTTTTTATAAAACAAACAAAGCCCTTTAATTCTTAACAAATTTATGTTACTACATTCATTAATATTTCATGAAATCCAGATATTCAGAAAATGTGTCCCATTGTATGTTATGTTTATTCATGGTAATTAGTGGCAATGCACAAAAACGTAAGTAGGTAATTCTAAAATACCCTATCAAACCAAAGAAAACCAACCATCGGAAAATAGAACATTCTCCTTTTTTGAAGTCGGTTAATAAAACTAGATATCTAGAATTAAATAGTACCTCCGTACCTGATTATTAAGATCGAGTCTCCATGTTTAACAAGCTCTCGAATAAAAGCAAAAAATTATGAACATTAAATATTATCGTATAACTATAATGCGGATATAACACAAATAATTGACACCTCATTGATTGCCTTTCAATTCAACCGGTTACCACATTAAAACAACCCAATCACCATCAATCAACAGTTCACCACAAACAACCAATTTATCGCACACGGGTGGTAAACAAGGCATTGTTCAACCCTATCGCGATACTCGGCGGAGCGCGGTTTTTTCCGCAAATTTTAGGCGTCTGCAATTCTCGTCGTACAATAAACGGTGGGGTAGAAATAGCCGCTTTGTTTAACGACATCTTTCTATCGGCCAGTTTGGGGGGGTGTAATACCTGCTAGGTAATCCCGGCCTGGAGGGGTTGCGGGTATGTAGATACCTTTGTAGGTTATGTTGGGTGTTTCAGGTCGATTACGGGTAGGTACCTAGACAGTGTCTGTGTCCAGATCTATGCTGAATTACTTGCCGTAATTATACTTGTAGCTTATCATTTAAATACGAATATGTTGTAAACGATTCAGTGACAGCAAAAGAGATCGTTATTTTTCGTATAAGTGCGTATATATCTTGCTTACTCAGTTAGTTTTAGCTTTAGCACCCATTGGTAATCTAACTGAGAAAGCAAGATATATTCGAATTAATTGCTCTACCTACCTATTCTAATTTGTAAAAACATACTTATTACTTTTTAAATGTTATCGCCAGGTATCTTATCCATTAACCTACCGCCAAATAGCAGTGTTCGCATTGTTGTGTTCCGGTTTGGGAATAAGACAGCCGGTGAAATGACTAGCATAGAGGCATTCCATCTTAGTCCTCAGGGTTGGCAACGCATTTGCAGTCTTAAGATTGCATTGCATTCTTGTGAATGCGAATGTCTATGGGTCACAGTTTCCACTTACCCAGGTGGCCTGTGTGCTCGTTTGTCTACTCTATGCCATAAAAAAAAAAAAAAAAAACGTAGGTATTGTTTTTAAATGTAAATTGCAGCTATCGTTAAGTTGTCAATACAATAACATGTCAATCAATAGCAATATGGTTTTACCAAGTAGAATAGAGCCCTTCAACATAAATATTGTATACACTTAAGTACCTTGTCAATTTAATCGCTGTGATAATTCGTTTATGGCAGTTTGAATACGACATTAAATAGACAAGTTACTAAAGTGTATACATATTTTATGAACTCGACTGTAGTATACGTGTCTGTCATCATGCACTAGATAAAACCCAATCTCCGACATGAACGGTAAAGAACTTCAATATTATTCAGACTCATTACTTGTAGGTAATAAAATAACAGAAACCGTTACCCTCAAGTTTTTGATACAAGATTTGAACTAATCTGGTAACATGTGATGTTACACAAAAGGTTGTACCAACAAACAACCTTTACAGAGCGCAGCAGTAAAAGCATCTAAAGGTGCGTTTACCCAATCACACATCCAAAGCATTCTACATTGCATTTTCATTGTGATTGCGGCTTTAGCATCCTATTACTACCCCAAAACGCACTAACTACACGCTTGATCAACAAAATATAAACCTTGCTGCATGTTAATAAAAAACATATTGTTTTAAAAGACTTGTGCCGCTTCTGATTTTTATTTAAGTACTTGTATTCTCGGGTACAATGTCAGGTAATCGGTTTACAATTGTAATAGGTTTTGTTGACTTTAATACCGTGGGTCGGCAAAGTTAAGCTTAAACAAATCTGTTGTTTACGTAGGCATATGTGGTTAAATAAGGTTATAATAATGCGGATTTAGAGCTTTTACTTGAAGAGGTTATTGAGCATTAAGGCCCGTATTAATAAACTAATCTCAACTCTAATGCTCGTCTCGAGATGTGTCAAAAATGACAGTGTTCTATGGTTTGACGTTTACTTTGACGTATCTTGTGACGCGCATCTCAGCCAAGATGAGTTTATTAATACGGGCCTAAGTAGGTACTCTATTGATTATGACTTTATCCGTATAATAGATACTCGTACTATGCGATGCGATAGTATTAAGATACTATGAGATATTTTACGCGTGTACCTTGTGCACGGTCCGGATCTTTACCACCAACTTATCCATTAACCTACGCCAAACAGCAGTGTTCGCATTGTTGTGTTCCGGTTTGGGGATAAGTCAGCCGGTGAAATGACTAGCAATAGAGGCATTCCATCTTAGTCCTCAGGGTTGGCAACGCATTTGCAGCCTTGTGAATGCGAATGACTATGGGTCAGTTTCCACTTACCATCAGGTGGCTAGTTTGTCCTGTGTGCTAGTTTGTCTTCTCTATGGCATAAAAAAAATATGTAGGCATATGTGGTTATAATAATGCGGATTTGGAGTTATTACTTGAAGAGGTTATTGAGCATCAAGGTGCTCTATTGATTATGTTATGAGTTATGAGTATGACTTCATTCGTATAAGTAGGTATCAGGTGACGAATCCTTCGCAAAATGTTGTTTTAAACCTAGCTAGTTCGAGTTTTCCTTTCTTAAGAATTCTATTATAGGTACTCGATTTTTTCCTCGTAATCGATTAAACTGTTTTCAAGAAATAATCCATATACATACTTCTATACTGATATTATTAATTTGTGTGTATGTCTGTCTGTTCCTAACGGTTAAATCACACAATCGCTTTCGATGAAATTTGGTATGGAGTTAATAGACAGTTCCCGAGGGAAGAGCGATAAAAGACTTCTACGGGGACGGAGTCGCGGGAACAATAGTTAACAAATAAATACATGACTTAACTTTTTTTTTAATAAGCTTTATTGCGCAATACAAATGCAGAAAGTACAAATGGCGAACTTAATGCCTAAAGGCATTCTCTACCACTCAACCACATGGTTAACAGAGAATAACCGGTGCAATTAGCGATCTACAAAACTTTTGAATAACTACTCCTATATTTTTTCCTACATTTTCTTTTAAATGAATCAGTAAAAACCGACATAAATTATACAGATTACAAATTAATGAAAGCTGTAATGCTGTTGATTTCAAAAATAAGAATGAAAAAAACCATTGCTGGAATTAATTTAATATTTCTGCCACGCTCAACTTTCACAAAATCCATAAACACAGATTCAACCCCCTACTTTATATTAAAGCAAGACATGGGTGGATAGAATAAAACACTCATAAAAATGTATGAGCGAGAATGGGCAGCTAACAAGAGGGTTCGCTAGTTGTTCCGCGTGGCCGGTAATTGTGACAAATGAACGCGCTGTTATTACTCCTACTTACAAATGGCGGGCGTTTCGCTTCGAGTGGACTTGCTGGTTTATTCGCTATGTTGTAAAAAAAAGAGGTTTTCTTTTTAAGAGTCTGTTTAACTGTAGGAGGCGAATGGGAAATTCTTTTCTACGGATACTTATAATATAAATGTTTCTTTTCGAGCGTCGTGTTGTGATACTGGAAGCATGAAAGTTTCTATTTTATTTACGATGGAGAATAAGAGATTTAACAACTTTACTGTGAAACTAATGTTGTATCAAAATGTATTCAGTCTGTGAGGAGTTAGGTGCTTCGGGTTTGTACTTCTCTCTCACTCACTCCCATACGCTCTTATAAAGAGCGAGTGAGAGAGAAGTACAAACCCGAAGCACCTTCTGAGCTATCCCACTGTGAACCGTCGCCTACAGTGAAAATGCGTCAAATCCACAATATCTCCAAAACACACCATATATTGTGTCATTCTTGCCCCATAGTCGCACTTGCCCCACCTGGGGCACGTTTTAAAAAGCTATAACAATTATACAGGTCTAAACTAAACTGGCAACACTGCTCAAATGGCTGGTCGTCATTGGTCGAGGTTGTGTCAATCGGAAACTTGTAACCTGTAATTTGTAGCTTTATCAAACAGGACCCTAACCTTATTATAAGGCTGAGTTTCCACCAGAGCTGTGCGAGGCAGGGGGTGGTGCGAGGAAAAATCCACCAATAGGATAGTGAGGCTAGTAAAACAAAATAATCCTGTTGGTGGATTTTTCCTCGCAACACCGCTTCGCTGCCTCACATACCTCTTATAGTGGAAATGCAGCCTAAGTGTGCAAGATCGTGAGGATGTTTCTCCTCACGCATAAATGCCTTAAAGTTTGAACACTTTCCCTGGAAAAAATGCTAGTGATCTAGAAATAACGGTTACTTATCAAGTTGTACGTGAGCGAAGCCACGGGCAAAGCTAGTAACATAATTACATAACTATAGTTTCGTTTCGCATATTCACTTATTGCATAGTTCTCTACTACTAGAGCCATCTGGTGATAATTTACCACACCTCATAACGTTTTGGCTAGATAGCGTTAAATATTAGCGTACAAATTCGAAAGAAAACCGATCGAGGGCGCCACTGTGCGACTGTCAACAACCAACCAACTGTTAATATTAGTATGGAAGTATGGGTGTTTGACGTGGTCACGGCTGTACATACAGGGGGGTTATTGTGACGTAGCTATGCAGTTCTGTTAACGCTGAGAGAACAGGACAGACCTATAATACTTCTATAGCTGTCCTTTACGCTCACCGTAAAATCAAGTGCAAAAAAAGTGGATCATGTTGCCATTGCACTTGTTTACTCGTTGCACAACCTTTCACTCTTCTCAATCTCTCAAGGGTTAGCTGGAAGAGATCCCTTAAAGGGATAAGTTCGCCTTTGTACATATTTTATATTAATTGTATTGTTATGGTTTTTTCTTTTGTACAATAAAGTGTTTACATACATACATACTTACACTCCGAACAGCGTAGCGCCCTTATTTTAAACAAACAAACAATTTCTTATTCTGAGATGAAACTCGTTTTGTTAAGCACTGTTTGATAGTCTTCAATAGTAAATCAAAAGACAAAACCTGTGTACACTTTGAAAGGCATTGCATGCATTGAGTTGTAGCAAATCAGAATTTACATAAGGAAGGATCATACCAAGGCAATGAATAAAAGAATTAGAAGGGGCAGAATACAATAACATTCGGTCAACAAAAACAACAATTATTTTAAAGCATTTTTATTAATATCATCAAAAAATAACTAGTACGTAATCACGCAGTATGTATACTAATTCAAAATATACTATGAGAAACACGCAATACGTCAAACAGTGGACTGCGCACAAACTATATGATAATCCTTTGTATCTACATTCAGTTCCAATGGTCGCGGTACCCATCTAAATATAACATTACCAATTTTAACTTTTATTTTCTAATCACCTACTTAAACTAATTTGTTTTTACAATGCGTTAATAATTTTAGTGATTCGATGATTCCTTTAGACTAAACGGCTATTAAAAAATGAGTATAGCTTAAAGTATCTATTCCGTAGCCGGCGAAAAAGCGATCAATACTTGAAAAGAGTCGCATACAAATAAGATGATTCGCGTCTCGCTCGCTTCACTCGTGCTTACTCCTAACCGGCATTAAAACAGACGCCTTATGAATGTACTAAATTAGGTGGACTAGTCAGCGATACCGCAGATGACACGATCATAGGCTTCGCTTGCCATCCCTTTCTCTAAAAGCGTGTACTCCATAACAGAAAGGGACATGGCTTCGAGCCGTAAAGAACCTCGACTAAAAGCGAATATCACTTGGTCAAGGGTGACTACTTCGAAACTAAATCATTGTCATTTGTACGAGCAGTAAAAGTACAAAACTCGCTTTATCGCTGTCACACTCTCTCTAGATAGCATCTGTCAGAATATTTCTTATGCCAGGAGTGTGAAAGAGACAGTTTTACTGAAAGTAGAGAAAACGGAGCTATCGTACCCTCGAACTTCGATTTTTGAAGTAGGACCCCAGGACCTACTATCGCAGAATGCGCTAAAATTCAACCGTCCGTGTTTCGTTACCTCGCTCATTTGAGAAGTTATTGCGAGCTATACTATCCTTCTTTTTCGGACGACAGAATACAGATAGACGAATGCAACGCCCTTATGGTTTTGAGAGATGTATCCGTCCTTTTCAAACACAGACCACTTACCCTATAGACTCCGCATACAAAGGCGCCCCCGTAAGCCATGCTTATGCTCACAGAACACTAATTGGTTGCCATGGTTCTATTGGCGCGCACCACGACGCGCACACTTGATATTCGTTGACTTTGAACTAGCCAATCACGGTGCACTTTCCGCCCCCGGCGCCCCGCCATTTTGGCTTAATGAGATACTAGACAAACTGTTCCGAAGCGGAGTCTATAGGGTAAGTGGTCTGTGTTTTCAAACTAACGGCGAGAGAAGGCATAAGTTCTCTTGTCCATGTACCTGGTAATATGGCCAGCCAATTACCATTTATATAAATGCGTATTTCTTTTAAGATAGTTCTTATTTTAGCTCTATTTTGAAAATACTCAACCGTGGAATAACGAGGTTCTTAGTTAAAAATTACGTTTAAAACAGCCATTCTACAGGTAATTTTACATCTGGCAAACGGGGGTGGATTACGTATTTGAGAGACGTAAATTAACGTTAAAGGTACAGTTCTGAACTGGACTCTTTATGGGTATTTCTAAAATTAAATCCGTTGGTAAATGTAACTTGGCAAGATGGGACGAATGTCGATTCTAAAATTCATAGGCGAAGCGTCCGTGCATTTTGAGCAACACGGCGATAAAAACGAATTGAGCTTAATTTTGTTCACATTTACTTTCAAATTACACACGCTATGCTCTTATCATAAAAAACCAATTAGCTCACAAGGTACATACATTTTTTTAAGATATAAACCTTAGATATCGACTACAAATTGTATACAGCTTGAATATAACTGGGTATTTAATTTAATATTGTTAAAATGGTGTTCTGTGTATTATAATTTGTAAACATACTAAATATTATCATTACACACGACTATATCATAATTTTCCTACATTTTATCGACCCATGGCGACATATAATTCTATAACGACAATATTACATATTAATCACATCAATTTCCAATTTTACATACTGTTACGTAATTTCGTATTCACTAATATTGCGGTGACATAGATAAAATCGATCTTAAATAAATAAAATAAAAATCGAATTGTGAACCGTGTACCCGTCGTGTTATAAACGAATTATGAAATTATACAAATTAAACCAACCGAATAGTTTCCGGATATATTACAATGTTAATAAAAATATGTGCACAGCGCGACTTTGCAATAGAAAGATAGAGACGAGTTAATTATGACCCACCAAACGAATCGAATAGATATTTCAAATCTGTCGGTGTGTGAAATCAACTCTAAATCGAGTAGCCTCAGCATTATTATGTACATACATACGCACACTGTCTACGCGTAACTACAAATAAAATCACAATAAAAACTGTCGAGTACAATTTACATCGGCTCCATTGTACGATCACAAACGATACATGTGTTCAGTCAAAAACATCTGACGAAATTGTATATCTTATATCTGACTCCACATACCGGCAAAACAGTACGAGGAGCCGTCACTTCCACATCGAACCACCAATCAATTCCTAGTCACCTAGGCGCGGACGAAAATAATGACTAATATACTCACGTACGCCTGGCCGTATACCATAGCAGCGACTTAGCAGTTGCGTCGAGAACAACTCTGAGACTTAAGGAAGTTATCTCGAGTTCAGTGGTTGATGATGGTGGCGTGGAGGCATTGGGGGACCACGTGTCGGTAGGGCAGCTTGTAGTTCTTGACGGTGCGGGCGGCGAGACACTTGAGGGTCGTGTACTTGAGGGGATTGACGATGGCCGATAGGGACTGGTTGGAGGCCTTGAGGATTTCCTCTGGAGTTTCTCCCTCGTAGTTGACGGTGTCGATGTGGGCGCCGTGCGCGAGGAGCTCGCGGACCACGTCGGGCGGACACGGGTTTAGCTGGAA